>JASAND010003887.1:0-97445 GCA_030248195.1 Trissonchulus latispiculum
GTACTACTAGTAGCGACAAGATGCAAAAAGAAAAGTTTAACAGATCTTCACTGAATAGAAATAAATTAATAAGTAGTATTAAACGAAAACACTACCTTAAGGTGGATGGTCACTGGGACAGACAGGTATTTTGCCCAAGGATGTGAAGATGTGATGATCTTAAACGTTCAGCTTTACCGGAGTCTGTTCACAGGTGGACAAGGGGGGGAATTCCCCCCTTTCGGCGAAGTCGCCCACAAGGGGTTGCGAAATTGCTCCCACAAGGGATAAGAAAATTGCCCAAAAAATAGATTTTACGACTAAAATTTCCAAAAACTTTCCGGCTTCGCCGGAATTTTTCACTTAAACTTACTATTTTTAGCTGAAAGCGTCCGAAAAATGTGTTTTAGTTAAAAAAGTGCTGTTAGCGGACCGTTCGCGCGCAGAGCATGGCTCGAGAGCGGATAACAAAGAGCCTGCCAGCTGTCACACTCTTATCTATTATGTACTCTTGATTTGATAGCATTACGATTACGATTATACCAGCCAACAAACCAGCAGGAAAAAACAAATCAATATTAACTGGCATATGACAATTATCAAAATCAAAGTAACAAACAAACAACGATTTACTAAATATTAAATGGGCCGGTTGGGTTCGGGTTGGGCCGAAGCTCGACTGCTGTTACCCGACCCCCAGGGCGAGCCTGAAACTTCATGTTTGCGATAAGGTTTTTAAACACTTGTAGGAACACAGATTGTACAACATCATCAGTCAAACTATTCCAGTATTTAATGACTCTTTGTGAGAAGAAATGCTTTCTTATCTCCAAGCGACTTTGATTTGTAGAAAGTTTTAACGAGTTATCTCTCGTCGAAGAAGTTATGTTTACAGTGAAAAAATCTTCAAAATTTAAGTCAACTATGCCATGTACAATTTTATAAACCATCACAAGATCACGAAGCAACCTTCTTACTTCCAGTGTTTCTAAATTTAGTCGTTCTAAGCGCTCTAAATAAGTTAAATTTTTAAAACCGAACAAACGTTTGGTAAACCGTCTTTGAACTTTTTCAATTATTTGAACATCCTTGATCAAGTAAGGATTCCAAACTACACTAGCTTACTCTAATTTTGATCAAATATGGGTTTTGTATAGTTTTACGAAAAAGGGACTGATTTAGAGTGAAAATTTCTAAAAATCAGATTAACCGTTTGAAAAGCCGCTTTAGCAATTTTTAAACGATGCGCAGAAGGTTTCATATTAGACATAACTACAATTCCAAGGTCTTTCATCTCAGTCACAGTTTCAATAACATCATTACCAAAATAGTATACACTATGCGGGTTATTATAACCCAGTTGCATTATACAGGATTTCTGAAAAGTGATGCCCAATTGATTATTAGCAGCCCATGACACGACATTGTTAATATCAGATTGCACATTATGACAAGATGTATGCAATGCATAAGGCAAATATAATTTTGTGTCGTCAGCAAAAATTTTTTGCAGACATAAACTCGGGGCAATTTTCAATATCATTTATAAAAATTAAAAATAGCCGCGGCCCTAGAATACTGCCTTGAGGAACACCGGATACAACATTTACAGATTCAGATTGTGAATCTCCCACTACAACATACTGTTTTCTACCAAATAAGTAACTTTTAAGCCAACACAACAACCTTCCGGTTATACCATACGCTTTTAACTTTATCATTAACTTTTCATGTGAGACAGAGTCGAAAGCTTTAGCAATATCCATGTACAGTATGTCCACAAACCTTTTGTTATCAACTTCTTGTGTCCACTCGTTTAGTGTTTGCAATAACTGAGTTACAGTAGATCGTTTAGGACGAAAGCCGTGCTGTCGGCTAGATATCAGAGCTTGCGCGTCCAAAAATTTAGCAATTGCTTCATCAATTATTGACTCCATTACTTTAGAACATGAGCAAAGTAGGCTAATAGGTCGATAATTTGAAACACTAAATTTGCAGCCTTTTTTGTGAACAGGTACAACTTTTGCGTACTTCCAATCTTCCGGTAGAACACTTCTTTTGAAAACTGTAAGAAAAAATTTTTGCGAAAGGGATTGTTAGTAAATGTGCAAATTTACATATAAACCAATGCGGTATATTGTCAGGACCAGTGCTAAACTTTGGCTTTAGTTTTCTTATATGTTTTAAAACATTTTCAGTACTAAAGTCGCAATTTTCGAGAATTTGATTTGTTCTGGGGTTAAAATTTAATTTTCCCCATTATCTTGAGTAAACACTGAGACAAAAAATTTATTAAATGCTGCGGATTTAGCAGAATTTTCAGTTACTAATAGCATTTTCTACTTTTAGCGCGGGTATATCTGATTGTGGCGATACTCTTGATTTAATATAAGACCAAAATTGTCGTTCAATATTAGCTTCTAGAATGCGTTTTTCGGAACGATAAATATCATTTCTGTAGCGCATTCAAAAAGTCTGTAACATTGAACAGACTTAAAAATGGAGAATTTTTCTATGTTGGGGGAGTTCTGTTCCGTGACTAGAGAAGAATGTTGCTTAGTTACGATCGGACGTTTCAGTAAAGATATACCTGGCAATATGTACTCCAATAAAGACTGAGCGTTGAACGGGCCGAAAGATCTTTAGCGCTATATTTCAGTTTGGTGCATCGGCCGAAGTCTAATATCTGATTTTAGTGCTTTGGTATTTTGATCCACATCCACTTTCTTAAGCACGTCACCGGTGAAGCATTATAACTCCCTCCCCCTATTCCATTCCTATGGTATATCACTCTGCGGAAACCAATGAAATGAATATAAATATTATGGCATCTGAAGATTGTCTGCTGACTTCATTTAGACAAGAGCGTAAGTGGAGTATGTAGACTACTTTCAAACATGAAGGGATATTGTTAATGCCGAAGCATAAGGAAATGATATTGTTGTTGCAAAATCAGAGTTTACCGCATATTCGCAGAGCTTTGTTAAGGCAAAATCCTGAAACATTATCAAAAGCTTTGGAAACGTTCGTTCAAACTGTTTCCACCGCAAACTTCTGTAGCTGCAGTTGACAACCTTGAGAAGAGGTTCAATCAAATGCATGAACCGAATTCAAAGATACTAAAATCACTAGAAACGATGCAGCAGAACCGTGTAGCTACAGTGGCTGCTACATCGACGCAGGAGTCTAATTACTCTGCACAGCGCTTGAGTCAAATGGAGAGTCAAATGCAGCAACTCTCTTTGCAGGTTGGCGAATTGACAGCCAGTCTTAGTCAGCTGGTATCTTCGACGCAGGGTCAACCAGTTTCTAGGAATTGTTACCGTTGTGGTGAAGCTGGCCACTTCGCCGCTCAGTGTCAACAGTTTTCTAGAGGGGGTTCGGCTGCAACCAGCCCACAGAGAGGTAATTATCAGGGACGTGGAAGGCGCGGTTTCCGGTTTGGGAATCGACGGTCGGTAAACTAGTCCGCCCCGGCTTAGCTCGAGAAAGTTTGGGGTCTGACTGTGCAGTTGATTGTCCTTCGTTTAATCGTAATCATTTTCTTCGTCCGGACAGTGATTCTTCTCTTTGTTCATTTTGTTACTGTATTTGTAGTATGATATCCGCATCTACTTCGTATTTATCCACAATTAATAAACCGTTTGTTGTGAGAGGCTTTGTTCAGAGTGCCCCCATGGATATTTTGATAGATACTGGGTCTAGTATTTCTATTTTGTCTGAGTCTGTTTGGAAACGGTTTCCCAGTAAGTCACCCCTTCAGCGTGCATTATGTTGCAGCCCAGTTAGCATTACAGGTAGTCCTTTAGTTGTTTTAGGAATCACAAAATCCCGCGTGGCATTGGCGAGTAAGGGCTACGATTGTTGTTTCTATGTTGTGCGAAATTCCAAATTTGACTGTGTATTAGGGACGAATTTTTTGTATGGAAAACCATTGTCTATTGATTTTTCAAACCAGAAATTGCTTGAGCATTGTTTGGACAATTCCCACGAGCAACCTATAGACGAGCCTCCGGAGGTTAATTTAGATGCCCTTTATGAGCAAAACTTGGAGCGTGCATCTAAATTGGGGAAATCCATTAAGCAATTGTATCATATAGGCTCTAAACCAATCCCGTCCGCTTTCAGCAGCTCCCTCAATGATAGTGACAACGAGGTCGTTATTCAAGAGAACACGACTATTGACCCGTATACAGAGGCAATCCTCAATTGTTCCGTATCTGGTTCAGCACCAGAGAGTTCAGCTTTATTTGAGCCATTGTCTACCCTTCGATGCCCAAGTCGCGGCAGCCTTGTCGCGGCAAGGGCGCTAGTTACTGTCGCTAAGACAATTCCCGTTCGTGTAGCTAACTTATTTGACAAACCCGTTAGTTTAAGGAAGGGTTGTTCTGTGGGTATTCTCTCCACCTACTCCAGTGTGGCTGCTGTGTCGTCTGCAGACACAGTCATCAAACTTGAAGATTGCTTGGCGTCGGCTGCTGTAGAAACATCCGAATCTGCAGCCAGCGCTTTACCAGCTGGGGTTAAATTGGATGGTCTCGACGCTATTTTGGAGCAGACCGAACTGGACAAACTTAAGGCTCTTCTTCTTGAATACGATGACAGATTCGCTAAGGATGATAAGGATGTTGGTAAAACCACTGTTATTCAGCATGAAATTGACACCAATGGTGAGTCTCCGATAAAGCAACAGCATTATCGTGAGCCCGAGGCTCGGAAGAAGGTGATCGAGGAGAATATTAAAAGTATGCTGGAAAAGGGTGTTATTAGTCCTTCCACTAGCCCTTGGGCAGCTCCAATAGTGATAGTAAAAAAGAAGGATGGTACCGATAGGTTTTGTGTGGATTTTAGGCGTTTGAACTCTATCACCAGGAAGGATTGCCACCCTATTCCCAGAATCGATGAGTCGTTAGACGCGTTAGGGTCAGCTAAATATTTCACCTGCTTAGATCTGTGTTCAGGCTATTGGCAGATTCCTATGGCTGAAAAAGATAAGGAAAAGACTGCTTTTGTCTGCCAAAGCGGCTTATACCACTTTAATGTAATGCCGTTCGGTCTCTGCAACGCAGCCGCTACGTTCCAACGAATGATGCAGTTCGTGCTTAGAGGTCTTCAGTGGAAGACTTGTCTCGTCTATATAGACGACATAATTATTTTTTCGTCATCATTTGAGGAGCATTTGGAACGATTGAGGGAAGTACTCCAAAGGCTGAGGGATGCCAATCTAAAGCTGAAGGGAAAGAAATGTACGTTTTGTAGGCAGCAGGTGGTCTATTTAGGTCACCTAGTGTCGCATGATGGGGTGCGTCCTGACCCCGCGAAGTTGGAAGCACTTGCCAAGTTGCCAGTTCCGCAGAGTAAGAAAGCAGTCCATAGTTTTCTTGGTCTTTGTTCCTACTACCGGCACTTTATTCCGAAATTGGCGGAATTGCTAGCTCCCTTAAACAAAACGTTGCACGCCGACGTGGAGTTTAAATGGGATGGCGCCTGCCAGAGCGCTTTTGAAGCTGCTAAATCTGCGTTGTTGAGTAATCCAGTCCTTGCTCGTCCAGATTTCAGTAAGCAGTTCACGGTGTTTACCGATGCTAGTAATGATGGACTTGGGGCAGTGTTATCCCAGTACGTTGACGGAGAGGAACGCGTCATTGCCTATGCCAGTAGAACGCTAAGGATCCATGAGAAAAATTATTCCACCATTGAGAAGGAAGCCCTGGCGATGCATTGGGCAATTAAGGAGAAATTCCATCCGTATCTGTATGGGCGACAGTTCCAGATCGTGACAGATCACTGTCCGCTGCAGTGGATTCGTTCGATTAAAAATCCTAGGGGACGCCTTGCTCGGTGGGCCATGGATCTAGCACAGTACGATATAGACGATATTGTTTACCGGAAGGGTTCCAGAAATGGCAATGCTGACTTCTTTTCGAGGTTCCCAGTGGCAGCAATCCTTGCAGACAACTTGGTAACTTTGTCTGTGGAGGAAGTCAGGAATGCGCAGAAACGAGACCCTTTCTGTCGAAACGTGGTCAAGCAGCTGTCCGCTCGGAATCCGCCTAAGGTTTCCAAACAGGCGTCTGAGTACTGCGTCAGTGCAGGCGTTTTATACAAGTATAGCCGTAGGCTCAAAAGCCGAAGGCTGGTAGTTCCGGTAGGATTGAGGGAAACCATACTCAGACAGTTTCATAATCACCCCATGGCTGGACATTTTGGGATACGACGCACGGTGAGCAGACTTTCGCCGCGGTTTTATTGGCCAGGTATGGCTCGCGATGTCGAAAACTGGTGCCGTCGCTGTCCAGAGTGCCAACAAATGAAGTCCTCCAACAGCCTTAAAGCACCTCTACTGTCGATCCCAGCAACAGGACCCTTTGACAGGGTAGGCGTTGATGTTATGAGCCCGCTACCAGTAACGCAACAAAGGAATATGTTCATTGTCTCATTTATTGACTATTTCACAAAGTGGGTAGTTTCATATGCTGTCCCAAAAGCGGATGCGAGGACGGTTTCAGATCCTGAAGCATTCGTGTCCTAAAATCTTGCAGTCAGATCGAGCTAAGGCGTTTAGGTCTGCTTTGTTGTCCCATACCGCTAGACGCTTGGGAATTAAGCAACTATTTTCTACACCGTATCATCCCCAGACCAATGGATTAGTCGAGCGGTTCAATAGGACATTGACAGAGTCCCTAAGTTGTTTGGTTGGTAATAGTAGGAAAAGATGGGACAAAATGTTACCGTTCGCGGTGTTTGCCTACAACAGCAGTGTTCAGGAGTCTACCATATTGTCACCGTTTCAGCTATTGTATGGGCGCTTGCCGCGTTTGCCTCTAGATTTAGTTGTTGACGAGTCTATTGACAGGGAAGGCCAAGCTGATGACTACGAACACCTTCGAGCTTCCTTAGCAGTGGCCCGTCAAAAGACTTTGACAAACATTAGGGCGTCCCAGTCTCGTGAACGGGGGAACCCAGGTAGGCATGGTCCACGAATGTTCAAAATTGGTGACCGGGTACGCATAAGAAATTTTCAGCGTAAGCAGAAATTTAAGCCTCGTTGGGGTTCTCCAGTATTGGTCAGAAAACAGACATCGCCGGTAAACTATGAAGTGGTAGATCCCGTGACAGGTGAGACTCAGATTGTGCACAGGAACAACGTACGTTTGGGCGATTAGGTATTGTGAGGTGACAGTTTTCCTATATAGTCTTTGGATCCAATGCTTCTCCTTTCTTCTATCCTCTAACTTCTTGCTGTCCGCTGAAATACTAGTCGCCACTGTACCTAACGATTTGCTGTGCCGTGATGTAAACTTGGAATGCTAGCTGCTCCTGAAATTAGTGAAAATTTTCGCTGAGGCGTCCTGGCTTCATCACAGGCGATACCACATTTTCACTAATTTCGGTAGAGCTGGTCTGCTACAACGTGTTCTAATGAGTGTTATATATCTAGGGCAACTACAAAATTTTCTTTGGAAAATGATGTCTACTGGTCACAAGCGTTTTGTTGCCTCGCTCTCCGCCTATTGTTTAAATTTGGTTTTTTATCCAACTTTCAGTCATGCGTTAATTCTTTCGGTCCTTCGGTTTTGTGTTCTCTGACCCAAAGTTGTATCAAATTATTTATCACTAAATATATACTCCACTTATGCTGTTTAGTTGGTATATCCTCTGTGTAATGTATTTTGTCGTTATGTTATGTCCTTTTTTATTGTTGTATGTTGCATTTATTTGAGCCGGCCTGCTTATTTTTGGATGGGGAGGAAATTGTAGCGCATTCAAAAAGTCTGTAACATTGAACAGACTTAAAAATGGAAAATTTTTCTATGTTGGGGGAGTTCTGTTCCGTGACTAGAGAAGAATGTTGCTTAGTTACGATCGGACGTTTCAGTAAAGATATACCTGGCAATATGTACTCCAATAAAGACTGAGCGTTGAACGGGCCGAAAGATCTTTAGCGCTATATTTCAATTTCTTTTAAGTTTTCTCGCTTTTTGAGCTGCAGATAACCATAAGCGTTTATCTCTTGGATTTTTAGTAGCCTTACATTTTTTGCGTAGGTTAAACTGATGTTTATGTGCTTTTAAAGTGCTTAGAGACCACCTGTTTTGAGACTTGTGTAGAAATGTGGTCGCTCAATGTACTGCTAGATGAATAACTAATAAGAGATGTGCAGGTCCTTACTTCGGTAGTGTATGCCTAGATAATTTCTCCTCGCACCTATCTCACGAAACTGCAGAAACTAGAAGTTTAGAAAACACGATACTTTTACTTCAACTAAACAAAATTCAAATATACATCTTCAAAATTTCAAAGACACTAAATTCTGATAATATAACAAAATGCGAACAACAAATTCACTATCGGGACTCAAAAGTCACAGCTGCCTATACAAAACTCGCTAAACACAAACCCGACTACTCCCGCCCGAATCAGTGAACCAACTAACACCTACAACTTTTGAATTCTAACTCCATGATGCAAAACTACCCAATTAGCTAAGGTCAAAATTTGTTTCATCATTTATGAAGAGTTTCAGAAAGAATTCGAAACACAAGGAATATTTCACACTTCCGAACAGACATGTGCAGGAGGGGAAGTTCTGGTGGGGGGTGAAGGGCGGCCGAAGGGCGGCCGAAGGCCGCGAAAAACTGGATTTTTCCGGTTTTTTACCGGAAAAGTCCGGATTCGGAGGGGGGGTGAGGGGACCCCTCTGGGGGGTGAGCTCAGGTCTGGGGGGTGAAACCCCCCCCCAACCCCCTCCCCCCCAAGCACACGTATGCTTGCGAACCGATGGATACACCGGGACATATTGAGCAAAACATTCATACAACTTAGTTTTAAAAATTGTCCAAAGCATATCAACATCTGCAGCTGGTGCAAACAAATTCTCCCAATCAATATTTTGCAAGCATATTTCAATTTCATCCAGATTAGCTTTTCGAAAGTTTAGATTATTGGTAGGCATATCCGTTACAGCAATATTAAAAGGTCCCAAATAACCTGAGATAGTAAAATGATCAGAGGTAGCGAATGCATCAAGTACATCTATTCATCTATTCCACCCAGACAAAAAGGGTCATTACAAAAAATTAAATCCAAGGTATTTCCATCCTGATGAGTTTCCTCGAATACATACTGAGAAAAACCAAGCTCAATCATTGTTTCATAAAACATTGCATCAATATTGTTTACAGGTAGCACATTTTCTCTCCAATTAATACTAGGTAGATTGAAATCCCCCATAATATATACAGGACATTTGACATCATCAAAGTTTTCAAATTCTTGCACAAGAGCAGATACAGAGTCTGCTTTGTTAGAAGAAGGTGTTCTATACACAAGACAGAGTTGAGCAAACATTACATTTTGATAATATATGGTAGCTAACAATAATTCATAATAATCTGTAGACTTTTGCAGATTCACATAAACTTCAAACCTTTTAGGTAACAGTAACATAACACCCCCTCCATACCCAACCCGAACCATATCGTCAGCCCTTACGATTGTATGGTGCTTCAAAAATGATAAATTTAAGTCTGAAAAATTCGAATCTAAAAATGTTTCAGTAATGAGAAATATAGTTTCTGGTTCATTATCAACAAAGTACTGCAATTCAGCAAGTTTGCCACGTAACCCACGTGCATTGAACATCCGGAATTTTGGGCAAAAGGCAGCCTGTTGCCGTCTGGTAGCATTCAGTTTTCCGGAGAGGTCGTGCCTGGTCTGGGACTTTGAACGGGGGTGTCTGGGCGGGCATTGGGATCTGGAGGTTTCTGGGCCAACTTAACAATCTTCCCATTTCTAATCTTAAGTCCCTCCTCACCAGCAGCGGAGCGGCGCCGGATTTCTTCCCGGAGCGTGAAATCTCGGTTTCGCTCCTGTGAGGTTAGATCCGGCCGCACAAAGGGTTTGAATTTCCCGGTTTTCAAACATTTATCCTTTTGAAGCATTTCCGTAGCATTATACAGTAAAGTTTTCCGTTCATACACATGACGTTCACGAAAACACACCTTAATAATTCTTCCCTTTCCGGGAATTTTCTTTCCATCCCGGAAAACGGACACTACGGACGACACCGGAATATTAAGGCTAACACAGTAATTTTCCACAAAATTCCTGTCTGATTTGGACTGGGTGTTATCATCCTTTTCCAATTCCGGCACCCCCACCATAACAGCATTATCCTTCTTCTCCCGTTTTTCCATTAGCTCCCGAACGATATTCGTAGAAGCCTCGACGGCAGCTTCGACAGCTGCCTTGGTCACGCTAGCAAGCAGCTGCTAGAACTGAGCATCAGACAAGACAGTTCCCTGACCGGAATTACCCGAATCGCCCCCGAACCGTCACCAGTAAACAGTCTGCCGTGAACGCTCTTAGATGCAAAGCTTTGAATCACATCCGGTGTCATGGTCGGGTAGCAAGGACCACAGGCAAAATATGATCCTTTATCGTTGATCAATAAACTTAGGTCGATGCTTGAAACGTGCATACATTCATAATGAATAAAATGCCCACATTCGCAGCACTGGACCATGGCTTTATGGTCCGGTTGACCGCAAAAGCAGGGTTTCGATTTTTTCGAGGTAGGGCCCATCTTGTATAAACTGTAAGTGTTACAAGAAAGATCAATAAAGTTAAATATAGACACAGTCGTATGCGCAGAAAATCGCAAGCACGAGAGCGAAATTTTATACGCCGCTGCTCGCAAAAAACAGCAACACAGTTTGTGCCTGGCAGTGGATACTTACTCGGGCGGAGCCACGAAAAACTAAAAATATGCATTACTGCAGTATAATCCTCTTATCTTTCAAGAAGGAGCACTGTAAAAATTAGCCATCTACGTAATATCGCTGAAATGGTGATCCCAAATAATATCCAAGCTTAATGCCTCTATCAAAATATTTTGAGTACCCAATTATAGCGAGTTTTCGCAGATTAGATATATGAAAACCTAGCCAGCTGAGTTCCCTTTCTTTCGAATACTTTTTCAGCAGCTTCTCATGGGAACCTTTAACTTTAAAAGGTCATGTAGACGTCCCTCATCTAAAACTTTCTAACTACAGTTCTAACTAACTGATTGCTGAAAACCTCCTACGGTAATAGAGCACAAACATTTCTCTGGTAATGTATTGAATCTTAGTTCTAGCAAGAGTACACAATATGTAATAGTGTGACAGCTGGCAGCTTCCCTGTTATCAGCTTCAGGTACATGCCCTGTACGCCAACGGCTGCCCCCCCTACAAACGTGTGTCTAGCAGGGATGGAAACTGGGTCACTTTTTGTGACCCATGACCCACTTGACCAAAGGCGTATTTCACCCAGATCCAAGGTGACCTATAACATTTTAAAATTTAGTGACACAGACCCAAATGACCCAAACGTTTTCGCGACCCAGATCCAACTGACCCAAAAATTTTCCTGACCCAGACCCAAACGACCCAATAGAATAATGTTACACAGACTGACCATATCTAACTGAGATTGTCCCCCTTGTGTAGTGTATTTGAAACTCTCTAACTATCGTAATTTTTGGAAAGATGCAAGAATAAGTGCATTCCACTCATGTTATCAGCAGTTTGTTTACAAAAAAACCAGCTAAACATGGACCGGCGGTTTTCAATTTTGAATTACAAGATAAACAACCCGAGACAAGTTTTTTATTTAAAGAAAATGTGAGACGAGTGATCTTTCGCGATTTCCCAAAAGCATTAACTTGATTAATTGATTTTTTTGACCAATAACCTTAAAATATTGCACGGGGGGCATAAAAATTCAAAAGTTTAAATTTTTTCAATAATTAAAATTTTAACTTGGATGAGAGGAAGGAAACGGAGGAACCAAAATTTTCCTGAGAGCATTTGTAGGTTTTTGTATTTAACGTGGTGATTCCTTTCGGGCACATATTGTTGGTTGACGGCTCAAACCAAGATGAAATTTGATGAAACTTTCCAAAATAAGTTCGTTTGGGGTTCTAACACCCTCCGCGCAATCCCGCTTCAAAATTTCGAGATTTCCGTTCAGGACGGTTCTGGCTAATTTCTGATAGTTGCGCAGCAACTGCATAGTTATGAAGCAACTCATTTGAAAGATCTCGTTGCGCGCTACATTTTAGCTTTTGGAAGCAACTTTCTAGCTCTTCTCTATTGTGAGATATACCCGAGTTTCTTATTTTGGCGTTGAAAACTTGTCATTTTTACAGAAATCAAATAATACAAGATTTCTTGAGCTACGTAAGCCGTAAAATTAAACTAAGGGTGTCGATTTGAAGGTCTCGTCGAGGTCGACTATCCTAGGCATGATAATCTTCCAACTGCTATCCCGTGAGCTGCTATCACAATAAATGTAGTTTTTTCAAAAACATGACCAAATTTTTTCCAGCGATTGTGGAGCCTTTACTATGCAAGCTAGAGGGTTGCTACTTGGTGGACGTGTTTTACACTAAAATCCCCAGGGACCCTTTTTTAGTTGCCCCGATTGCTGCAGTCTAGCTAAAGTTGTCGCTTGCCAAGGTTGGGAAAAGTAGGCAAAAACCATGTTGCGCATACATTTTAGTTAATTTCTCTATAACGAAGAGTGGTTTCATAATAATTCAAAAAGGGTCCCCAGCTATTTGATAGTGGAATCGAATGATATAGTCGATGCTTCTCGAAAAAATTTACTTCAGTCTGCAAAAAATCTGGAAAATTAAAGTATTTCAAAAATGCGGTAAAATAGTTTCCGAAAAGTGAAGTTGGTTTCATTGCGTCATTAAAAAAAGAAAATGTTAAGCTCCATTTTGATATAAAAATGGCTTCTTAACTCCAGGTAATGAATGAGTAATAAAGGTTCAAAGTTGATGTCTCCAAAAGGAATCACCACCTTAAAACGCTTTAAAACCATTTAGCTAGCATTATAATTTTAAAAGTTAGCTCAAATTGGAAGCTTTTGAGACCTGAGTGGTTGATGCTGTCAAATTTTAGAATCGGCAAAATGTGTCCACCTTGGTATACGTGCTTTTACTATGTGAACCGACTCAGATAGAATGGCAGAGCAAGTCACACCTTACTACTGATTTCTGCAAAATGACTACTAAATGTAAATGATTTATTAGTGATCGCTCCGAAGGCGCGAACATTTTTCAGAAATGATGGGTTTACATCTAAAACTAACTAAACTTCCACTCTGAAAATTGAAACTTTAAAGATTTGGTAGGAACCCTCTGACTCAAACCCAAAATGACCCACTAAAATTGCTGACCCAGACCCAAAGTGACCCATAGGAAGCTTGACCCAGACCCACCCTGACCCAGAGGTTTCACAAAATTAGTGACCCAAGACCCAGTGACCCAAGCAAAAATATCGACCCAAACGACCCATGACCCGATGACAAATGACCCAGTTTCCATCCCTAGTGTCTAGTGACCCCCCCCCACAAATCGGTACCCAGTACACGTTTCTGTATGTTCACTCGCCGTATCTTTACGTGTTAAAGTTCGAAAAGACAACGCCTGCGTGCGTCTAATTTGTGTCTGCTTCGAGCTTTATGGAGTTTCCAGTCGCCACTAGACGCGCATATACGCGCGTCAACGCGCTACACTGCCATGTTACATTTGAATGTGGCGACCCACGTATACGCGTTCAAATGTAACATCCCGCCCTGGTGCCATGCTACCACGGGAGACGTGAACGGGAGTCAACGCGCCCAATTGTAGCATGAAAGTTTACGCACATCGACGCTCATCGACGCGCGTTGATGCGCGCAAGATATATTTCGTCTACGCGCGTACACCTACGTTCACGACTATGAAGGCACCTTTAGAACGCTAAGATGGGGTGCGAATTCCTTTGAAGTGTGCATACACGTTTGTGGGGGGGTCAGCCGTTAGGGAACATAGCATGTACCTGAAGCTGATAACAGAGAGCATGCCAGCTGTCACATCTTTTTCTATTATGGTTCTTATAATGGTGTACAAAAAATCTTTCGATTGAAACATTATTTGCATATCTGCTGCTTTCAAAAATATCTGAGTTAGAACTATACACTGGAGAAAGGCGTACACATTTGAATTCTTCCATGAACAACGTTGCAACAACGTTTTCCGAAACAATGATTTCGTCTCCAGAAGGAAGAAAACGGTTATGGGCGGCAACGCGAGCTAGGCTCATACAATCAAACTTTTTTCAAAGAATGTCTGGTTGCATTTGGATATAGCAGTGCTGCGCGTTGGGGTTGCATGTAGTGGAAATTAACAAAATTTAGAAATGTTTTCCAAAGTCTCTTTTTGACCCTTGAAACTTCGGTCTCGTCTATCTTATGAAAATTATTGATGATCATTTAGAAAGTTATTGACTTTGAATCTCCTTTTATGCGTCATTTACAGCAGCTTTAATTTGGCTTTATGTCTGTGCGTTTAAGTGATGTTAATCTCTTGTCAGTGTCTGTATTCCGTTATGATAACCTGTTGTCATTAGCAGTTTTCCCTGGTCATTTAATAGGATGTAATAGTTCCCCTACTAAATTGAAGTAATTCATTTTCAGCACGGAAGTATTCAAATATAAAAATGCTAATCCGCTAAAAAATGCTAATCCGCGATGATAAAATTAAGTTGTGTCCAGGTTGTTTTTTGATTGAGTCGATTCTGTTGTTAACTTAATTCTTTTGCTTTAGTTTCTTGATGTTATCTGTTTGTGGCCTTAGCTTGCACTTTTCTACTGCATTTGGTTTAAGTTACGAGTTACGTTTGTGCCACGTTGCCTTTTGCATCCTACTGGTTCTCTTCGGTGCGCCATGTGATGGCAGTTTTAATGTAAATGTATGTCGTTTTTATTGAATATTGAATCTGTTCAATTATTGAATATGTATTCTGAGGTTCCTGTCCCGAACGCCATCTGATGACTGTGTGAGCTGTGCATCAGGTTACTGTAGTATTTTTAGTCTTCTGCATCCGTGTTTAATAGTTTTCGAATGATCACACAGTTGTTTAATATTTTCTCTAACTTTTACATTGGGATGCGTTAACTTTGATACATTCATCAGGGAGCAGTCTAGGGATTTCTGCTCCGATTAAGTTTGGTCTTCAACTTTTAGATTCTATCTCGATATTGCCGCCTCTCATTACCACTTTAAAGTTTTGAATTTTCTGGATTGCTGTTCACCCAGTGCGTCATGTGCCATGCTGTTTGGATGGTCATTGTGGTATGTTTTTACAGAAAGGTGCGCACCCAGGTTTTTGCAAATGTAGCCTGTCTGAACGAATATTTCTGCATGTAAATGTTGTCGGTACACTTTTTATCAGCTTTTCGACGTATCTAATCAGTGCGCATCCAGGTTGTGGTACTGGAACTTATGTTGTTTAAAATAGTCGTTTCGCTGTAATAGCTTTATCGTTGTTGGCATTGTGTTATGTTTTTATCGTTTAGTGTCATGTAAATGTATTTGTTTGACGGTGTAAATAAAAGACACGTTTTTAGTAGGTAGTTAGGTAGGTAGGTAGCACATCATCATCACGATCACTCATCGCTAGGGTAACTTACCGTAGAGGGTTTAGTATCTTAGTAGTATGGTTTACTAGTAGCTTTGCTATTAGTAATAGTCTACATTTTAGCAGTCTCTCATCCTTTATTCGGTTATCGGTTCAAGCGCGAGTGGTTGCGAATCTTGAGTGAGTAGTGATTCGTAGTGATTCGTAGTAGCAGTATCAGTTGCAATTGACTGTATTTTATTATTTTCTCATCCTTTATCGGGTTATCTCGCTTCAGATTAAGCTTTTGTGGTTGCGAATCGCGAGTCCTGGATAGTTTCTGCTTGATTTACTTAATGTATCCGCCTGCCGGCTCGAATCCGCGTGCAAAGCGTAGAAGTGACTCAAATCCATATTTACTAGCTCAAGTCCGGCCGGAGCAGCTCAACTCCTATCGTACTGGCTCAAATCCGCCAGGACTGACTCATGTCCGTCGTAATCGGCTCATCTCCGCAGATAGTCTCGCCTTGTCCAGGACACTTTTCCATCACCGCACCTTGCCGGCTCATGTCCACTGAAACTCGAAAAGTTTCCTGGACACATTTCCACCACCGCACCTTGCCGGCTCAAGTCCGCCGAAAGTCGAAAAGTTTCCTGGACACTTTTCCACCACCGCACCTTGCCGGCTCATGTCCTTAGAGAGTCGCGCAACGTCCTGGACACTTTTACACCACCGCACCCTGCCGGCTCATGTCCTTAGAGAGTCGCGCAACGTCCTGGAAACTTTTACACCACCGAGTTCAGTAACTATAATCACAGGACAGTAGAGCCACCAAGTATTCTCACTAGGATTTGACAGACGCAATACGCAAAAGAAAGGCGTACATATTTGGAATCTTCCATTAACTACGTTGCAACAACGTTTTCCGAAACAATGATTTCATCTCCAGAAAGAAGAAAACGGTTATGGGCGGCAACGCGAGCTAGGCTCATACAATCAAACTTTTTTCAAAGAATGTCTGGTTGCATTTGGATATAGCAGTGCTGCGCGTTGGGGTTGCATGTAGTGGAAATTAACAAAATTTAGAAATGTTTTCCAAAGTCTCTTTTTGACCCTTGAAACTTCGGTCTCGTCTATCTTATGAAGTTTTGAACAGAAAAATCGTTCCAAAGGCAAAGCCGTTCGGTTTTACGATATCTTTCGACTGAATACAATTGTAGGCTAATTTGAAGCGAGTTTTTGATGCGAAAACAAAAAATCTTAATTATTCGTGCAAAGTCTTCGCGATTGTTTCTACTGTTTAAGAACGCCGAAGTAGTGCATTCTGAAAATTTCTAAAATTTTCAATAACGTTTGTGGTTGTCATTACACAACGTGTGAAAAGTATCAGCAAGTCTGATGTTAAAGGTATGTGCCTTCTGTGAACTCTGTCCTCAAATTTAGAGTTCGCTGGTGAAGTGTCCGCCCACGAGGATACCTAGAACAAAACGATCATTTAGATTTCGGGCTTGGCTGAAGTACTGAAGTGCAGAAGTATCGCGCTCAAGTACTCTTGCTTTAAACGGTCGCATGTCTTGTGCGGATTTTGTTTCGATTTGCAGGTTTGAATGTTTTATTTATAGTTTAGCTGAATCCTAAGAATATGGCAAATCCAACGTTCAACGTTGCGGATCCCATTGGTCTTGGATTTAACATGATGGAAATTATAGCCTGTATTCTGGCCTTAATGGGGAATAGTGTCATGTATCTTGCCCTGAGGCGACTCTCAGCTAAGCACCTTGAAGCAGAGGCAAGATGGCTGCTAGTGGCGCCCTCATTTGGCGATTCAATTGCTACTATTGGTACTCTGACAGCATGCACAGCCAGAATCCTTTTCGTTATTAATACGAACCTCGACCATACATTCGTTTGGCAATGTATCACAACTGCAGTATTGGCTCCCACAGGTATTTAATACAAGGTTTGTTGAACGTTTATAAGGTGGTGATAAAGGTTTATAAGGTTGAAGGTTTATAAGGAGGTGATTCCTTTTGGAGACATCATCATCAAACCATCATTAATCATTCATCGCTTGGAGTTAGAAAGCCATTTCTATATCAAAATGTAGCTAAACATTTTATCATGTCAATGAATAAAATAAAACAAATGCCAGTTTTCCAAAAATTTTTTACAATATTTAGAAGGAGTGTAATTTTCAGATTCTTTGAAGACAAATGCAATTTTTTTGGGAGACATCGGTTACTTCACTCGATACCGCTGTCAAATAAATGGGGACCCTTGCTTAGTTATTCGTTATAGAAGAATCTGCTGAAATGTATGCGCAAGCTGGATTTCGCCTACTTTGGCAAGCGACAAATTTAAGTAGAAACCAGCCACCGGGGCCACTAAAACTCGGCTCCAGGGTATTCTTGCGTAGAACATGTCTGCAAAGTGACAACCCTGCGAGCACTTTCGGGACACGAGAAATTTTTAACCCAATTTTTGGAGGTGGGCATATTCGAATTAAACTGTTTTCAGAGGTCTCTATTTATATTGAGCTTAGATTGGATGGCTTAGATGGAGGCCCAATTGTCAAGTGTTTTTTTCAAAAGTGGTTCATAATTTTACTACCCTGTGGGCCATACAAAAAGATACTTTTGACGTTATGCAAGAATATTATCATGTTCTTTCGAATCAAATGCAGGAAATGACAACTTTACTAAAGTGCCAATGCCCAAGTCTGCCGGAATACAACTTGATTCCATTTGTCTCAAAGCAACCACCTCCCTCTTGGACCGCGGGTTTTTTCTCCCATACTCGGAGGTGCGACTACCCCTTGCTACCACCCTCCCGAACATATTTCTGTAGGGACAGAAACTGAAGAGTCTGTCAGCCCAACGGCACCGCAGGAGCCGGAAATATCTCAGGAGCCAGAAAAATCCCAAATGGGAGTGCTGGCATCAGATGCAGTAACTCCGGGAGGATCCATCGGAATTGAATCCGAGCAAGTACTGACGCCAACAGACCTTATGCCAGCCATAGTTGTCACTTCCGGGGGGGGACCAACTTTGAGCATTATTGACTCATGGGAATCCATATCCATTGTCAGTCCCCTGACAATTAAGAGAATGTTGAAGGAGGCGTCAATGTTCGATTTCATCGTCAAGACCCTATCGCTGCAATGACATCCAGCAACGGGCGTTAATAATTTCTGCTAAAGTTTTCGTAAGTTTCACGGTGGGGCAGAAAGAATATGGGTGGTCTTTTGTATGGTCCCTGAATTTTCTCAGGAAATGCTAATAGGAACCGATTTCATGAAACATTTTCATGGGATTTGTTGTTTTCTACTAATGAAGTAAATATGCAAGGAATACACCACCCATTGTTGTCATCAGCCGAAATTCGCTCGGAATTTGTTGCAAATTGATGTGACGACGCAACTGCAGAGGTGTATGTAAATGTGGGGATACTCCCGTCCTTGGGGGTTCGGCTCCACCTTCCCTGCTGTCCTGGGTCTTGAAGAAGGCCAGAATCTTGAAATTTCAAAAGAGGGGGTAGACAAACCTCCAGGAACACCTACAACTCCTGGTCATTTAATCCAACCCTTTCTGTCCCAAGTTAATTTTCAAAAGAGGGGGTAAACCCTGATGATTTTGAGCGCGTCGTTTGCTTGGCCCTGTTAATTTGCTGAAAGTCCTCTTTCCAAGTTTTTGAAAGAAATTCTTCAAAGCGTTTCTACATTTGTTTTATTTAAATATATAGGATTTATATTTCAATTCGATTTTAATAATCTTTAAAATTTTAAAATCTAGTTTCTCGTACTTATGTACGTACATATATCTCCGGTGCTTCTACATTTTGTATTTTATATCCCCAGTACTATTGCCTCTTATTAGTTTTAGGCTCATAGGTTTTGCTACACAGTTTAAAATTGCACTTTATATTTTCAACTTTACACTTTCACTGCAGATGTTTTATATTCTGTTCATATACTCATTTCATGCACAGCTGCCTGGTCGCAGTTTCACATCACACGTGCAAAAATTTCACTTTTGATTTAATTTCAGGTACATATTTCCTCCGCCATTGATCCAGTTGTTTTTATGCGGATAACGGTTAGCGGTCTTCGGAGTTAAAAGTTTATGGATCCCACTCGAATCAACATAAGTTTTCTAAATGTATTGGTAAGAACAGTTTTGGATTGCTACTGTGATTAGCTGGGGCGCGCTGGGCCGGTTGCAAACGGCCCGACGCGTTTTAGTTTTGGGCAGGGGTGAAATTTATTTACTTCAGTGTGATATATTCTTCATCTTTGCCGGAGGGTTTTCAAAAGTGCGAGTTCATTTTCATGTTTGTTTTCCAAGAAATGTTTGTTTGGCCCGACCATGGCGCGCAGGTCGGTCCTAGCTAAAATTAATTTTTATCGAATTGAAGAGGGAATTTGCATGGTAATTCAACAGTAGGACGCTGTGAGGGGAACACATAGATGTTTATTGCTAGCAATTCTTTGTTCTGTAAAAACTTTTAAGATTCTGTGCCGAGGTCGACACAGCCAAAAATGAAACTGTACCGGGGAGGAGACAACTTTGTGTACAGGAAGCCCAATCCATGCCATTTACAAAAATCACAATGGGAACAATCTTGACCTAGGTCATTCTTCACCTTTACCTGGCATTCTGTTCACCTGGTTTTACTGTGCCGAAGTCGGCACAAGCTCAATGTTCACTGTGTTGTCAGGCACATTGTGTTTATACGTACACATGTATTAAGCTTGTTTTAATCAATCTCTAGATCTAACCTATAATTTTGCTAACTTTGGGACTAATTATTTTTGTTTTATGTCTTAGGTCCCTACTCTCTTGGGTTCCTGGTACCCGTCAAGCCCCTGATTTCTATGTTTTTTGTTTTATGTATTATTGATGGTGGTGGTGGTTGTATATATTGCCAATTATTATGTATTATGAACGGTGGTTGTTGAAAATTTTTCTGTTTGATTTTCTAAAAACTTTTGCTAGTTTAAAAATATTTTTGATTGACTGGGAAAATTATGTTCTTTAGCGTGACTCCTGTGCTAATGACTCACGGGTTTGGGGAAATGTTACTAATTTTGTGTTTCTAATTAATTTTATTGTCGTTGCGATGCTCCTTTTTTGTGCATTAGAACATCTATTTTGTTTCAATTTCGCTTTCCTAGAGTTTTCCCTTCCATGTCGTTCTATAAATTTTGAATAAAAGCTAAATTTCTTGAAATGCCTATTTTATTATCAGGGTACTTCATCACTTATCTTCTGTTTTCAATAAATTCCCACTTTATATTTTTAATCTGTTTTTACCATAATTTAGCAATAGTACTGAGGGTATCTATGACACCGTGCCGTATCCCGACAGGTCCGTGGTTGCTCGCCGCCTATGTTTCCCCTCGGGGGAGACAAGGGTGGGCGGTCAACCCCACCATTTTAGACTCCTTAGTCTTATTTTCGTTCTTTCTGATTTGGCGTCTCCCGCGGGCACCGGTTGTTCCCCCCAGGGGAGGCAGCGGTTCTCGTCGGCTTCTGCCTCACTCGCTAAATAAATCGGGCCTTGTCTATGTACCGTCGGCTATTCCCCTCTTATTTTTGTTTATTTTTGTTTGCCAATGTTAGGCTTTTATGCCTATAACATTATTCTATCTTTAGGTCGCACATTATCCTTACTTAGCTAGTATTTTTATCTTTATATTTCGTTTGTTTTTGTATTTTACTTATCTTCCCCCTCCCTCCCCCTGTCCCCTCTGACGGCGAGTGTTCCCCTGTTATACTATTCTGTATGTTTGGTTTGTCTGTTTCCCTTTCTGTGATACGGGTTGGCCCCGATTGATTCTATCTGGTGATTTGGCAACGCCTGGTTGGAAATGGAAACGGAAATGGAGCCTAGCGTTAACCTTGGTTGGGTGGGTCTATTTGGTCATTGTTTGTGTTCTCTGGGGTTAATTTTTCTTGAAACTCTCAATAAATTATGTTTTCTCTATTTCTATTTTTCCGAGACTTTATTTCCGGGTGGGGTGGTTCCCTCTAGCTCGGCTTGGCCGTTCTATTTCTTGTTCTATGTCATTCTTCTTTAATTCCTTCCGGGTCTTTTCTGTTTTTCTTAACTTGGTGCCTTTTTCACTTTTCTTTACTAATTAGTTGCGAGTTTATTTTCTATCCCAAATTATTGTATTTTTGTGCTGCTATTTTCACCGCCTTAATTTTGCCAATGTCCAATATCTGGTGCAGCTTTGCCATTGCTTTATATTTTGTGCATTGAAATTGTGGCATTTATAGTAAAAAGATTCTATGATACCATATGTGTCGGGATTGGCAGGTACTCAGGTAGAGACCCCTTTCAGGGTTTGTGAAAACTTTTCTTTTGATCTATTCTGCTCCTTTGGAGCACTAAATTGTAGTTTCTCCGCGTATCACTCTGCCTTGCCCCTTACTATCTGTCATTTGATATATTTGAACCTTGCCTGTGGTTATATAAAATACATATTTCCCTTTTATTGAAAATTTTATTTCTCATTTTATTTCCGAGCGCCTAGTTGTACTCACTGTTGGTGATTGCATTGTTCTTATACTTCAATTTACTGCACTATTATGTCCTCGGATTATGAGACGCGTGACCCAGATCTGAGAGGACAAATTCTACCTGCAAATGGTGCAGTCAGCCTGGGAGCGCCTACTCCGAGGAAGTGTGACGAGTCATTAAGATGTTTAAAATGAAAAAAGCACAGGAACCTGTGGCAACACCGCAGAAGCTCTGACTCCTCTGGATAACAATAATATGATGGCTCATGTCGACTTGCTAGGTAAAATCTTGCAGAGGAGACAGGTTCCACAGGACTTCAATGATGGCATCATCATGCCGCTTCATAAAAAGTGCAACAAACAGGAGTGTTCCAACTAACGCGTGATAACGCTACTGTTCTATCGCAGGAAAATTTCTTGCTATGATTTTGCGCTCCCGTATGCTCGACCTTTATTACCAGAAAATTACAGATCAACATGCGGATTCAACCCTGGCCGTGGTTGCACAGGTCAGACCTTCACCCTCTGTCGCTGTATCGAACTTCGGTTACATCTTTGCCAGCCCACTGCTGTATGCCTCACAGATTTAGCAGCTGCCTTCGACAGCGTGGATAGGCCTTCTATGATTTCTGTGTGGCGGAAGTGTGGGGTGCCTGAGGCGTTCAAAGATGTCATATATCATAAAGTGAACTCAAACACAACGCATCTTCCCTGTGAGAAGACAAAAAGGCTTCGCTCGAAATTCTCCTGTTCCAACTAGCGTGCGGTAAGGGTGTAACTAAGTTGAGGGTGGGCGCTCTCCTTTAGGGGAACGTTTACCAGCCAAAATTTAGGTTAGGAAATTTAATAATTTAAGATAATTATCTAGTTTAGCAAGGTTTTTCTGGCTAACTCCCAGAATTTCCTTTTAAAAGGATTTTCATTATTATAAATTAGGGTTTAATTTTTTAAATTTTATTTTATTTTCTGGGATATTGTGGTAGTATAGTGCCCCGAGCACTTAAATAATAGAACAAGCAGCGTCCCCCTTGCTCGAAAATTATATTTAGCTAGGTTTGACGATTTTGGCGGAAAAACAAGTCATTTCTAAAGGACCCCATTTCGAAATTTTTTTTGAGCCAAAAACTAAGAAAAATTTTTGGACCAAATTTTTTGGTCATACGGTTCAGAAATGGATTCCCCATCATTTTCTGAACCCCCCAGTAGGTATTTTTAATTTTTCAATCGCCAAAAATTTTTCTAGGACCCCCATTTTTGTGAGTTTTGACGATTTTTGGCAATTTTTCAAATTAGGTGGAAAAATAAAAATTTCACCTAAAATAATTGGCCATTAGCATTTTTAGGCCAGAAAATATACGTAGATTCTCGGAAAAATAGTGTCCCCCCCTCTCAGAAGTCGAAATTTTGTAAAAATTACGATTTTTGATACATACTTCTAGTGTCCATTTTTGACCCAAAATCCCCCCATTTTTCCAATTTTTGAGGGTCAACGGAATTCCTAGCCAAATCACGGTTTATTCCACGTTTGGTGACCCATAACGGACCAATACAGCGAGGTTTTAACCGAAAAACCGCAAAAAAAGCGAAAATAACCGTTTTTCAAAAAAACCCCACTGACAAATTTTATTTTTGGGTTTTGGACTAGCGTATTTTTGAATACCCCCCAAGGTAAGCCTATTTTTCACTCAGGACTATTTTCAACAGCATCAGTACGTGTGGTACGTTTTACTGGTCAGTGATTTTGCGGAGTTTTCCCAAAATTTTGGTTTTGATCGGTCATTTTTCGGTTTTTTGGGTTTTTTGTCGCGGTGCCCCCCTAACGATTTTTGCAATTTGGCTTTTTCTTTCGATTTGAAACAATTCTACGGTTAAAAGCACGACCGTAGATCACTAATACAGTTGATATAGCTGTTATTCTCATAGGTTTGTGGATTTTCGACCCTATTCCGTGTTTTTTCTAGTAATTGACCTTGTGTCCTTCTAGTGTGTTTTTTCTCTCGGAATTGGTTCTTTTTGGCTTCAGGCTTATCTACGACTAAAAGCACGGTCGTAGATCAATTTGGTGCGTAAGCCGTCACGATTTGGTGTAGTTTTTCCTAGGTTTGGTTAAATTTTTTATTTTCTGTACGTACGTATCGTGTTTTTCTGTTAATTTTTGACAATTTTGGTCTAATTAGCCCTTACTTTTGCTCTCCACCATTCTACTACCTAAACCAAAGGTGTAGAATTTATATACGTATAATTTGTGACGATTTGGGACTATTTCCTTTATATTTGACTTGGTTTTTCCCAATTTTTGCGCACCATTTCGGAAGAAAATCCGCGCACGCAGGCAATCATAAGGCGGCATCGAGAAGGTTTTCAACTGATTTTTGATCAATTACAAGAATTAGGTGACCAGATTCGAAACATTCCGGTCGTAACTAGAGCTCAAGCCTTACGTCACGCGCAAAATATGGCCGACATTAAAACCTACATTGCGCTTTTTAAGAGACTAAGTCCCTACAATGGACGGGAGACTGCACTAACGCCAGAACAATGGATCACTAGTTTTGAGGCAATTATTTAGGCTCACGGCATTGCAGAGGAAAAGAAACTGTCCCTGCTTTTAGCAAAAATTGGTGAAACCGTTCTCCACCGTCTTTCTTCCTTGGGTTTGCCTGATACGTACGAAGAGTTGGTGAAGCTTTTGAAACTTTTGTATGAGCCAGTCACTAGAACTGCGGCTGAACATTCTCGGAATTTTTATGTACGTATACAAAAGGAAGATGAAAAAGTGCAAGATTTTGCGGCGGATTTGGAAATTCTTGCCCGGAAGGCATTCTCAAATGAGACAGAAAACGGTCGAGCGGTGAATATTTTTGAGCAATTGAGGAAAAGCCTTAAATCAGACCTTAAAACACTGGGTGTTTCACTGTTAGCTGATCTGGAATGCTGGGGTCAGAATATGGAGAAATTGCGCAAAATAGTAGTTCAGCTTTGGAGGTTGGAGGAGGAACAGCTACCAGAAACGTCGACCTCCCCTTCCACTTCTAAGAAGGAAACAAAAACGAAAGCTAAGGTGTGCAGTGCCTCTTCCAGTGTAGATACTGAACGGGATGATGCTCTTTCAAAGCTGCAAGGACAACTTTTTGATTTGAAACTCAAAAATGCGCAATTGGAACTTAATTTGGAAGAAGCTAAGTCGGCGAAAACGGAGTCTCAAATCAAGGAGGTTAACAGCGTGTCCACTCCGACGGTAACAGTGGCGCAAACTCCTCAAGCAGCGCCAGCGCAAGATGTACCAACACAGCAGCAGGCATCTGGTCAGGAAGCGCAGCAAACCCCACGTGATTATAGCAATGTGATATGCTATAGGTTTGGAAATCTAGGTCATATTTCTGCGAATTGTGCTATGCGGCGTGGTAATTCTAACTTTCAGCGTGGCCGCAGGCGTGGAGGTAACAATAGAGGTAACTTTCGAGGCAACTATAACAATCAGGGTTGGAATCAGAATGCGCGAGACAATAATAGCAATAATAATAACTGGAATCGAAATAATAATAATAACTATCGAGGTAACCGGTGCGGTAGAGGAAGCTCACAGCAGCAACCGCAGAATGCTCGTGCGAATATCCTTATGGATTCTAGTGGGCAAGCATTTCAAATTATGTCCTATGAGCAGTACCAACAGGCGCAACCTAATGTTTCATATATTGTACCAATCAATGGGAACGGTCAGAATTTTCAGATTGCGTTCGGCGCAACCTCCAGGGCTCCCAACCCGCAGTAAATCCGTCCACATCTGGAGAAAATTCTACCCCACTTGTATTTCTAATTCTGATCCAAAAGTGTCAGCATTTCTTTCTAATTCTCACAACATCATGGAAAGTTTGACGTAACTCTACCCGGCTCAGACTATCTCGTCTGCTCAGATTTGTTCAGTTTTTTCTTCATATGCCAGTGTAGTAAAGTCAAATCTTCCACAGAATTATGCTTTTGGAAATACAAATTTATCTCCTCCCCCCTCGTTTCAGAATAGCCCTAGTACGTATGTACGTACATCTCCTCCCTCTAATGTTTCATGTATTGTGAGAGGTATTTCGCTAAAGCGGCTAAAGGTCACCCTTTTATGGGAACCGGCTGTGATGCTACTAGTCGCAAGTCCATGTTTGCTTCGCAACAAACTGGTGAGAATATGATTGGCTGCATGTACATGCATATTTTGTTGTTCTTCATGGTTGATGGTATTATGGACTTGACTGATCCAACAGGCAACTTACTTACGGGAAATGCAATGCGGGAACGCAAAACCATTATTGGTCAGCGTATGCAGAATGCGGTTAAAGCATATCAGGATGGCTAACTTTGTCCACCTTATTGGGATCTCGTAGGTCAGTCGCCTTTGACAAATTTTGTCTTACGTCCATCTGTAGCGGACAAGGATCAAGGTGATCCTACTGGTACTTATTGTCCGGTTCAACCGTACCAGACAATTTGTTACCTTGAAACAGCTATTCCATTTGATCCTGTTTTCGCGTGTCACCTTTTGTCGAAGAAGTCTTGTTATTTTCCGGCGGCTCTTTTGCTGCGTGCTCCACAATCAGAAGGATCTCGTCGTCGTCATGAGCAGAAACGGTTACTTTCTGATCTGTTACCTCTTCGACCTGCTCTACATCATCGTCATACCACTTTGTCAGAACCTGTAGCTGGTAACAAGCCTACACAGGTCAGGCCTCGTTTGGCGCCTGCACCAAATCTTCCAGCAAAGGATCCTTCTATTCGTAAACAGTTAACTCAGTGGGATGTTGAGCGGTATATGCCTAATTTCTCACTTCCAGAGTTGAACAATCAGTGTCCTTTGGCAATGTTACCAACAACTTCAGTGCCACCTTGTGCAAGTCCTGGTGATGCAATTCCGTTTGAACACTTGCAATTGCGTAGTAAGCCTACTGGTCGAGATTATTACCTGCAAAGAATTCAGCGTCGATCATTGTTGCCTACGCCTAGTCATGAGGTGTAGTGGTTGTCGTATTTTGGTATTCCGCCCAATGGTCGACGTATGATCCTAGACGATCGTAGGTGCGATTGGACTTTTGGTGTATTGGGTATTGACCTGGAGGTCAGTAGGCGGTACTACCAGGGTTCAGGCCTTATTTTTCTTTTTCTTTTTGTTTTTCTCTTTTTTGTCGTTTTGCAAATACTAAAAACATCTAAATTCACGTAGTTTGAAACGAAGACTTGTTACGATATATATTTTTTTTCATAAAAGGATGATGTTTTGTTTGAGGACCTACTTTTCGCGATGTGGATTTAAAACTGGATTCTAATTGTTCTTAGATTTTAAAGGCAATTTAATTGGACTAGAAAGAGGCTAGAACGTGCAAGATTTTTCTAAAAGGAATTGATAAAGCCTCAGATTTAACATAGCAGCAGGTAATTTTGGTAATTGTGGTCATTTGAGCTGCTCCAATTTAGGATTCATTGTTTTTAGTAATTGCTTACAGTCAATATGTATAATCCAGTGTACGTACGAGTATTTTTGAATCTCTTGTTTGTGTTTGTTTTGTTGTTTAGAATATTGGAATTTTGTAGCATTTTGTATAGTCACGTTTAGACATGTATTGTGATAGTTCGCTGATAGCTACGTTCAACAGAAATGCCTAAAAATACAAATATCATAAAAATCCAAAAATATTGTGTTTTGTTGTTTGATATGATTCCTTATGTTGTTCTACTTAATTATGGTTGTTATTTGTGGTTGTTAATCATTAGCTAGTTACTACTGACAATTTTTGTTTGTTTTCAGCTCGTGCCATTGATAGTATACATATGTGTGTTGTAATTTTGTAATACATTTAACGGAGCAAGCTCGGCTTTAAGGGTTTTTGTGCATAAGTGTTCTGTAGAAATTTAGTTTTTCAAGAGAGCAACTCTAGTCATGAGTGTATAGAATTTTCTATCTTTTCTCTTTCACTTCTCGATTCTTTCTCTTTCTTAGATTCTATCTTAGATTTCTTTAGAATTGCTATCGTAGTCTTTCACTATCTTTTGGCTGTACAGTTTGGCGACTCAGTAGAGTCTGCACTGTAATGTATGTATGTGTTTTCTACGACTACGGATACAACTACGGATATAACTACCGAGCGATGACGCGAAATAATGATCAGCTCCGATCCTGAAATACATTGAGTTAGCCGTTTGATCTCTAACGAGAACACGGTTGTGAACTAATCCCAATGAAGCTAAATTTACATTCCCCCTCATTCTAAATTAACTTTAAATTGCCATGACTACAACACCTACTACTCATCGATTAAATTTGAACTTTCATATATGTTTCTTATTTGTTTGTTTGTTGTTTTTATTTGTCTTTGATTTTGCTCAGTTTGCTAACCCCGTAAAAGTGTCTTCTAATCACCGGTAGCTAAGTTTTTGCCATAATTTTGTTGTCATTATTTTCAGTCATCTTGTACTTTATGTTTATGCTTTATGAATATGTACAGTTTTGCATTTTTCCTGCCATATATACTTTTGATTCGTTCAGTATTTTATTTATACGTGTATCCCCTTCCTCAGTATTTTCCCCTATGTTTAAGTGCTTTATTTTGTGCCTTTAATTTTTATCTTGTTTATGATCAGGCAATCATTTCTTTATCCGGCGGAGGATGTAGTAAATTTTTACTTGATTTAAAATATTTATATTGTTTATGGAGTTTTATTGGATTTCTTTTCTTATTTAAAATTTCTTTGGATTCTCATAGTGAAAAATTTATATGCAGTATATAATATACCTCATACCTTGTGCATTGATTTTTGATTTTTGTTACGTAGGATTTTGTGCATTGTTAGTGAATTAGGTTCAGTTTTCGACAGATAAGATATCTCACGATATCACTACATGAGTAATAGAAAAATTTAGCCTAGTTCTCTATATTTTATAGTACTTTATGTAGTCTGTATAGCTTAGTTAGGCATTATCACTTGTGTACACATACTTTGAAACTTTGTGTACAGATAAATGTTGTATTTGTACTGTTTGTTTTTGAAAATTTGCTATAAGTGTGAATGTAAACGTATGTCTGTGCGTGTAATTGTGACAGATCAATGAATGTAGTCTGATTGTTGTATTTCTTTTTTCGTTGTGGATTTATATAATAGTGGTATTTGGTTACTATTTTCATTGTGGGTTCGTTCCGACAATTTTCAGTCTCCTTTGAGCTTTACCTTTTGAAGTTTTCTAGTTTCTAACTTTGACCGTGTTGTATTACTTATGATGTTCTTTTCGCTAATGGGTGTTTCGGTATAATTCCCCATGTTTTGCTTATATTGAAAGACTTCCAAATGCTACCTCTTTATAATTAATTTTTAATTAACTTTACTTGTTACGTTTTTATTACCATAGACTTAAACGTGCCAGGATACTGACATAACTGGTCACATGGTATATACCTATTGTGAAATTCTCTAACTCTTTTTATTTGAATTATTGGTAGCAACCTCTTCTCCTTACTGCTTTTTAGCAGGCGCTAAAATTTTCTTCATCGGGGGAAGATGTGAAATATCACTAAAATTAACATGCAGCCGGTCAACCTAAAATGTGCTTCTGTGTAGATTCATCAGTTTCTATAGCTAATTTGATTTGTAAAATTAATCTAATTCAGTGTTGCCTTATTCTGTTGTACCGTCCGGTTGGGTATTCTTATGTTCCGCCAATAAACCATTGTTATCCCTTTACTGTGTTCCAGTTGGTTACGCGATCTGGATATTTAGTGGGGTGTGGTATGCGGTACGTTTAGTGACTTAGTTAGGTAAGGTACACGACTATCCTGCAGATAATAGGCCACGGCTTCGCATCATCACCTGCAATCGCCCCGCCATATTAATTCAGGTGTAGTCCAGGCAGTCGGCCTGAATTTAACACAGCTATTTGTACCGGTTAAATCAGTATATGCAATAAACGATTTTGGGGATCAAAGCTGGCCATTTTCGAGGAAATTAGTTTTTGCAAAAATTACTGCCAAATCGTCACAATTCCGAATTATTTATAACACAATCGATACACAGTCTAATTGCACATTTTATCGATGCTTATTAGCTGAAGTTCGTTTGTTTAAGCTAGATATTTTGCCGAAAAACCATTTTGGCAGAACTGCAACTGTTTTGTTCTGAACATTGTCAAAAATTCTTTGTCAGTCAGTCATTCTCAAAAACTACCAAGTGGATTCGCCTGATTTTTGTGAGGATGAAAATTCGCTCTATTGTGGATGGAAATTTTCATTAAGGCGCATTAAGACGCATTAAGACCTGTTCAGCCCAATCCCACAAGTCCGCCATATTATGGGACAAAAATAAATTTTGGCAGATTCTTCAGTTTTGGAATCGATGTCAAAGATGGATGGTCTATATTTAACCGATATGTCAGAAGAGCTTTGCCAGCTTGTTATTCCGGCTGGAGCCGGCATGCTTAAAACGAAATCATTGTATGATTTGTATGTAGTAGCGCTGTTTGCCTTAGGGAGAACCCTATCTTCAACGTAGGGCTAGTATAGGGAATTTTTTGATAGGTACATAAACGTGCTGGAGTAATATGCAAATTAGGTCATAAGTTTCAGTTTCCTGCTATCGCTTGTTTTCAGTCTTAACTTTACTTTGATGTCAACATTCATCTGTGGTTTGTGTCAAAGCTGTTTCAAACCTTTCATCTTTCATTCGATCGGTGGAGTACCTGCGTCTGAGGGTTTGCATGTGCGAAGGATCACGATGAAGACTCTGTAGTCAAAGCATTTTCTACTGCACAGTTAAAATTTCACTTTTTTATACTCACGCAGACATTCTGTAGAGAGTTCATTTAGGTCAGAAATAGGCTAAACTTGGGCCAATATCAGTCCTTTGTCGATTGAAAACTGAAACTGAATATTAATAATAGATTCATTTCCCCGAAATTACCAAGTTTTGACCTCAAACATAAGTTTCCCAACGTGCATTGTATTGCTTTATTGCTTGTGAATGTGATTAAAAAACTTTCTAATGACGATGGTTGAGAGTGTTAGTAGAGTGTTAGTTGAGAGTAAATTAGCAGGTGAGGATGGCCCGTGAAACAGTTACACTAGACTTTTGCTTAAGTTGTTGAGCTACAAAAGCAAATGCATTCATTGGTCCTGTTCCATTAAGAAATGCAAAGCCCTTTGCAAAGAGCTAAAATACTCAAACCATGTTCAACAACCGAAATGTAACAAGTATAACTGCACAACCATAATAGGTTTTTATTACAAGTGCATTAGATAAACTTCTTAGCAGATACGATTGCATGACTGATTTATTCAATCGTAGCTCATGGATTGACTGATCGACTGCTGCGCTGCCGGTTTTGCTTTTGCAGCCTGACTTGTGCCTTCAGAACTCATCAGCTGTTGAGATCGCCTATGGAGCAAGTGCAACCTAATGTTGCCTCACCCATTTGTCTGCCTTATCACAGCTTTTATTGCACATTCATTGTGTAATTTCAGCACACAAACTTACACTCTGTTGATTTTTGTCAACTAGCACTCCCACTAGCTCTACGAAGGAATCTTGCCCCTTTTGAGGTCTACTTGTTGTTAGTTTTGCTAGTTTCGTAAACTCATGTAACTGTAATAATTATAACCTTTACAACGATGAATAAAGCTTTTCTACAGAAAAGGATTCCTCTACCTTTAAAGTTTAAAATCAAACCGATGACAGTGGCATTTCACAGTAAGCTTAAAAATATACGGCGATACAGGTTCGTGAAAACCTCAGAGTTTCCTCAAACGTATACAAATTCCCAGTTACTGCGATTTGAAGTGTCATCACCCATGAACTGCTATATTCACTTGACCTCTTAAAAATAATTTTTAGGAATGTGTTTCACGAACTGGGCAATGGTCTACGTTGCTGGTGATCGAGCTGCTGCTGTTGCTGCACCAGTATGTTACAAGACAGCGAACAGATTCTTGATTTTGAAAGTGTTTCTTTGCGCGGACGGTGTGTATAGTTTGATGCAGGGGTTGGCTTTCTACTACGGGATTAATTTGTCGGATTATGTGAGTGTCCATAATTGTTCCATGGCAGCTGTCACAAATGTTACCATAGGTGAACTCTATACCGGAATGACAGTCATGCTAGGGACAGCAACAATTTGTCTATATGTAGCAGTTATAATTGCCAGCTCTGCTCGATATCGAAAAAGCAGTGCTTCTATGCAATTACAGGCTGATCAGTTTCAGAAACGGCAGAAAAAAGTGCAAAAAATTGCCAGTCAAGTTATGTTATGTGTTATAGTTTTCACAATTTTGCCTAGCTTTATCCTATATCTGGCGTTTGCTGCGGGAGCTAGCAATACATTTAGGGCCAGAGCATGTCAGTGCACTGCACTTAGTCATGCTATCGGTTCCATTATCTACACGGCGACTTTGTGTTTTCGCGACACTGACATTAAGAATGAGCTGCAAACAATCTTTGGTCGCTCTGGTGGATCTAACGTGTATCCGGGTGACGGAATGCTGTTCACTCCTACTCTTGGTAATTCAAAGCGTCCAAGCCTCAGAGCTTTTGAAGCAAACTAAAAAATTTGTTGAACGATGACACAAATGAAGCATCAATTAAGTTCAACTATTGTGAATAGAAACTTTCATTCTATGCTTGAAATTTGCAAACGGTATATTTGGTGTGTATATATATAGTTTAATATATATTTGGTATATTACTTTTCACGAGAACCAGGAATATCGCTAAATTACCAATCTTCTACGTAGTACTTAGCCTATTGACGCTCATTCCAAGTGTTGACTTCCAACTTGGTGATCTGGGGTCTTAATCACAAAGCTCCAATAAAAAGTGTCCCTTTTTAGGATAAAGTGACACTAGAGTACTCTGTTTAGCGAAGGGCGATGGTAAGAATTTCAACGAATACTAATCCTAAGGCTCTAAAGTTAGTGGACATCAGCAGCTACGCTGAGCCCAGAAACATGCTTCAGTTGTTAAAGTTGATTCTATTACGACAGATTAATGGACACCTCTAATAAACTTTTCCATAAACTTTGTTTCATTTTTGTACTGTTTCTAACCTCGATAAGATTACTGAGGTTAACCGCAGCGATAGTTCATAAAAGATTTTTCAAATATTCCAGTTGAAATTGAATTTTTAATGTTTTAAGATTGCTTCAAACTTTAAATGTTTAAATATTTAAATATTTCCTAAACTCATGGCTCGGTGAACTACAATAATTTTTTATGGTTAAAAAGAACACAAAAAATGCTAAACACTTAACGGAAAAGTTTGTTAATGGTGCTCGTAAATTAACAGTATTATCACCTGAGATTTTGCAAACGAAAGAAGTCAATGTAAATTTATTATTTCAAGTACAATAATTGTAGAATTTTCATTTATTATATAAATGTATTTCCGTGTAGTAAACATTCTGAGAAAACTTTCGTCTGTCCACTGTTTTCTTTGATGGGAAAGTAGCAGAGCCAGCGTTCCCAGGTCCCTCTTCAGAGTCAACTGGTTGGGTGCAAATAAGCAGACATTCTCATTAGCTTAGAAATCTTCCAAACCTTTCTATATGTCCATACGTTGTCTTGAGTAGCAAGCAAGTTGAGGTTTGGCAACTCCTTAAACAAGCGAAATATAAGTTATATGTGATCGACGTTGCTTCGAATCGGGGCAAGAATTTATGATAAGAAGTGTTAGACATTGAGGACTTCCAAATGAATTAAGCTTTTAATAGGGTCAAAACATTAAGATCAAAATCCCTGAGGGTCTCCGCGTGTAAACATGATATCATACAAATACACTGGATGTTGTGAAATTAAACTTCTTTGACAACTTAAGTGCTGTGGCTTGAGCTAGGAAAATGTGGTCGATATTGACATCAATGCGATCGCAGAGATAGCTCTTTTCAACAATATAAAAATTATTGAGTTCAGTTAAAACAATCCTATCCAGATCCGACAACATCGCAAAGGTGTTTTGAAGAATTTTGGTCTAGTTTAGTACAGCTTTGGTCTAAATTCCTCTGCGTGTTCCAAATTTGGGGGAATTCATCAAAAAAATCAAGAATATTCATTTATTTTCCAAACCCAGACCTAAATCCACAGTTTAAGGCCACTTGAACATTAGAGTTTAAAATCAAAGGCACCGACAAACAGAGAAGCAGAACTTTGGGCAATTACTTTTCTCCCGGTTCTTTGACAGATGTATGTATGTTTGTTAAATTTAGCCTACCTCGACTGAAGTACTAGTGATCAGTTATCGAAAGAATGAAAATTGCGAAAAATTGCACTTTAGGAAAAATTTTGTAGTTTTTGTGTCCGATTTTTAACTTATAATGAATCTAGTGACAAGACTAATATCAAAGAATGCGTATACAAATATGTTTGCAGCGTTCAGTTACTAAAGCCGTTTCTGTACATTGTGTCGATCGTAGGGCTCCGTTTTGCGCACCTCAATCCCAATTCCAAATATTTCCTCTCACTCCCACCGCCCCTTACACCCCTTACCACCGCTTGTTATCACGTCTCCACACTTTCACCTATCCCTGCCACCCCTTTGAATTTCTCACGTTTGAAAATAATATAACCTTACTGCATTGTCCGAATTTAGAGATATTTTGTTATACAAATCAAGTCTCTTATGTCTCTCCTCAGTTGTTTTTGATAACGTGGGTAGTGATTTTAAAGTTCCTTTTTCCGAGAAAGTTTAGGATTGTGTGCCTTATTAACGTGCTTAGACATGGCTTTATCGCAGTTAAAATTTTTATCACAGATGCAACGATGATAGTCTCCAAAGTTATCTGTACCAAAGTATCCAAAGTTACCCATCATCAATTTGTTTAACAATTAACCAATCTTATTTTTGAAAGATCGCTTTTGTAGCAGATCGTTCAGGACGACAGGTCAAATAGGACATATCAAATTTTCACCCCTTCTGTACTTTTTAAACCCTTCCTCAGGCCCCACCTGATTTTCTCACTGAACTGCTAGTACCGCCTGTGTTATGGTTCCGTACAATGTCACGAAACTTACCCCTAGTAGTTATACCCAGTACCCCCAGTATGTCCACCCAGTACTTCCTGTCATATTAGACCCAGTTCCTGCCCCTACCAAATCAAATACCTCCACAGCGCACTGTTTATACTCTTAGTTAACCTTGCTTGACACCCAGCTCTTATCAACCACTCACCTTCACAATACCCTGTTTATACACCTGGTTTTTACGGCCAGCTCCTACCTAGAAATACCTGCCACAACACTCAGTTTGTACCTCCAGTGCTTCTACGTCAGTTTCTTCATTCCTCATCAACACCCCTCTGCGATTTTACCGGTTTACCGGAAGGGTTTGGGAACCTTCTGAGCTTCCAGCCAGGCCGCATTGTTGATTGTTTTTAGTTTTTTACTTTTTTGGTTTTTGGTTTATGATTTTTGTGGTTTTTATATTTTGTTGTTTTTGGCCCCTACACTACGATACACTATGTACCAGTGGTTTGTACCCTTTTCCTTGGAGAGCTCTTAGAAGGACTGTTGGCATGGACACCCGTAGGACGTCGTAGTTATGATTGAATCAAATTTCCGCTCAGTCGATATAAAGAGAATACAACAAGGCTCAGTTTCGAGCAGGGTTAGATTAACTTTTTGTTTGAAAGATTTTCTTATTTTTCTGTCATTGGTTGGTCAAGACAGACTCCCGAAGGTGTTGTAGAAACAGCAATTACTATAGTACGACCAAAAAATGTGTGTACAAACTTCGACCGTTTATAGCAGATTAACCTTTGGAGTAAACCCCAACAATGTATATATTTTTAGAATCCTCAGGAACTCGAGATTTCGAAAATCCGGAAAATTCCGGAATTCCGGGTTTCATTCACGGAAAATCAAAAATTTTAAGTTTTTCGCTAAATTTTTATCGCAATCAAAATTTTGTTTTCACGATCGAATAGTGCTGGTCCCGCTGCATATTTTTGCTTTTACAAGGTTTTCACGAACATGCACCCAGTTTCCGGAATTCCGGGTTTTCAGAATTTCCGGATTTTAAAACTTTTCTCCAATACCCACAAGATGAGTATCATTCGAAAGCCCTTATCGAGCTGAACAACTTTTGTAATAGAATGAACTCTTGAAAATGCACACATTTCCCGGAATTCGAGAAAACGGGATTTTCCGGGATTTCCCGGATTTTAAAAATTTTCTCCAATACCCCACAATATGGGTATCATTTGAAAGCTCTTGATGAGCTGAACAAATCTTGTGATAGAACCAATGGCTGAAAATGCGCCAAATTCCCGAAATTCACGAATTCCGGATTTCACTCTAGCTTAGAAGGTTTTAGCGAATTCCGAGAACTGGGCTCATTTCTGCGAGTTGCTTCTATTACAAGATTTGTTCAGCTCATCAAGAGCTTTCGAATGATACCCATATTGTGGGGTATTGGAGAAAATTTTTTAAATCCGGAAAATCCCGGAAAATCCTGTTTTCTCGAATTCCGGGAAATGTGTGCATTTTCAAGAGTTCATTCTATTACAAAAGTTGTTCAGCTCGATCAGAGCTTTCGAATGATACTCATCTTGTGGGTATTGGAGAAAATTTTTAAAATCCGGAAATTTTGAAAATCCGGATTTCCGGAACTGGGTGCATTTTCGTGAAAACCTGAGCACAAATATGCAGCGGGACCAGCACTATTCGATCGTGAAAGCAAAATTTTGATTGCAATAAAAATTTGGCGAAAAACTAAAAATTTTAGATTTTCCGTGAATGAAACCCGGAATTCCGGAATTTTCCGGGTTTTCGAAATCTCGAGTTCCTGAGGATTCTAAAAATATATACATTGTTGGGGTTTACTCCAAAGGTTAATCTGCTACAAACGGTCAAAGTTTGTACACACATTTTTTGGTCGTACTATAGTGTAATCACAATTAGGAAGAACGAACAAGTAACAATTAGAACCTTATGCCAACCTAACCTCAAGTGTTCTTGTACCGTTCCCGTGATTTCTTAGCTAAGACTTGTTGATGTTTGACAAGTTGCTCTGCCCATTTATATGAGGGGTAAGTTACGTTAGTAGACTGTCTACAAAATCCTTCACAATCTAGTCGTCTTATAAGGTCTCTCTCTGAGGAAGGAGATTATATCTTCGAAGAAAACCCTTTTTCGCGGTGGTAGAGGAAGCAGATGCAGTACTTCCCTTATCTTAAAGTGGCGTAAACTTGTAATCGAATGGGACCGTGTTTTTGTAACCGCCTCTCAAAGTACTTTTTAAACTCTTTAAGTGGTGGTCGGCCGTAGCTATCGAAGTACTCGGCGTCATCGTCCAGGTATATCGCAAACCAGTGCTGTCCAGTAGTTGGCAAGGGTCAGTGCTGGGTACAAAGCAGAATGTGTCAGGCGGCGTCTCAGAAAGGTGGTCCATGGGAAAGACTCCAATAAAATTTTCAACAAGGGGGCTTAGCGCGCTTTCAATTTCTTATGTATTCATATGCCGTAGTCGAAGAAAGAGTTCGATTATAGTGTACAGATATAAGGTTGTCAAATTCTCTGTATATAATGATTTCAACCCCCTGAGGGTAACACATTGCACTCTACGCCTTATTCAGTTCCATTCAAAAAGAGACGTCTCTCCCCAATTAACTGCATGGCGCCGGTGTCGGTGTTATCCGGGGTGAGGTTAAAGGCGAAGAAAGCGTTGCCATCTTTGAAGTCTGCGTAGCTGTTGCAGCACCCCTTTTCATCCCCATCCTATCGATAGCTTCAAAAAGAAAACAAACGGGCATGTATATCCACACGGTTCTTGGCGATGTCTATTTTCATGGGATGTTTAGGAATGTATACATCCCCACTTTTTAGACTAATTTTAATAGTAATGTTAAAAGTAATTTTAATCGGTAATTTTGATGGTTTCCAGGGTCAGGAGATCTGTTGTCAAAGAACCGTTAAACGCCTCAGATTTTACTACACAGATAATCACCTTTCTAGGAAGTTGGCCAGTGAATATAAAATTTTCGACAATGGTTTGTACCTCTGCACTCAGATTTTGAGCTACAACCTTTGTTCTTAGAATTAGTCTCCCTGAGAGAGAATATTTTCAATAGCTAAGGACATATTGACACTTAACTATTACCAGCGCAAGTCCTCAATCTTGACTTTACTGCTTCCCCTAGAACTGAGACAGAACTCGTCGGGGCTTTGGTGCAGCTCAATGGTCAGTTGGCAATCGCATAGGAGCCACCTTTCCTGTTAGAATAGATCTCAGCGGATTTTGTTGCCACTCAGGCGCCCCTTCTACCAGAGTCGAACTCATATCCGTCAGCCTGTAGATGGCCTTCTTTTGCATTCCAAGAATAGTTCAGTATGGTTTTCAATATAGACCTGCTATGCGTAGTGGGGCCCGAGTTGTAGATTTGAATTCCCTTATCTAAAAGTTTGACTATTACCTCGCTGGAGGACTGCCGTAAAGGTTAATAGGAGTCCCTGCATCTCCGTCAATCTTAACCCAAAAAAGAGGTCGTTATTGTTCAGGACAAGCATGCACGTGTGTTTGGGAACGCTAAAACAGTGTGGCCCTGAGTCAGTTGTCGGGTTTTGAGGATCGATTTTCTCCCAGTACCCGTGCTCAACTGCGACTTGGGTATTCGGGGCAGTGAAAAGGTCCCATTCCGACTTTAACCAGGAAGAGATCTTGAATCTACCCGATTAGTCATGCTTAGTCGTTAGGTGAATATGTCATATTGTTGTTTTGGTAGTTGTCCGCGTACTCCTTTTATGTTGCTCGATCCAGGTCTTTGGCCAATACCTTCTCCTGGCTGAGTATGTTCACCAGGAGCCGTGAATATCTCACTAAGAAACTGTTTCCCTCTCTGTTTCGCTGCTGCTTTTATGTCTTCACCTTGGTGTAATGGGGAGACGTTGAGTCTTGCCCCTGTGGGGTGGGTTTTATTTAGTGTTAGGTGTGTATGTATGCGTAATTTGTATCTAAGCGTAGATGTTCGTTTTATGTATGTGTGTTGATTTTCTAACCGGTTTTATTGTCGACTGGTTGATTGATTAGACTGGTTTTATTGTCGTATATAAGTTGATGTCCGGTTTTGTTTTCCTGTCTGTCTGGATAGGTAGCGCTGTATGCCTTTCTCATAGAAAGGCCTAGAATTTTTTATGACAACATTTTAGCAAATCCAAATTCTATAAAATTTCAGTATCTTACTTCTTTTGGTTATATTACTTAAAACTGGTCTGATTCTCAAATCACTTTAGTCAAGTGTTTTTCTCTCGTCTGTGCGGCCGTGTATTTTCTCGTCTTTATTAGTGTCCAAGTGTTAACGATCATTGATTCCTTTTAAAAGTAGTTACTATTTTTTAGCCTTTTTTCCTCTCTTTGCTCCAAGGCGACCTTGTAGAGCTACTTAAATTATATCTATAAATTTATTCATACTTTGTTCTGAGTCTTCTAATGCAATTCCTTTTGGGCTTTCTGAATTTTTATTAGTAGCCGTGACCATACATTATCGTATCCCCAAAACATTTTGAGGGGGCTTGTGCCGTGAACAAAAATTTTCAGGGGGGCATAGACCTCAAGGAAACATATGTAAAAGTTTTCGAAAAGTTAACGCTAATTTTATTAAAATTAGCATTTTTGTCAAAATTTGCAAAAAATCTTCAATTTGTGAAAAAAATTTCAAAATTTTGCCCGATTTTCACGCGAAATTAAACATTTTAGCTAAAAAATTCCGGCGTTTGGTTATCCCTTGACCCCGACGGCGATAGGGTACCTTGTCCGGGTTGGGGGGAGGGGCTTGGCCCCCCCAGGCCCCCCCCGCGTTAACCTATGGCCGCGACGGCTTTGGGACCTATTTGAGAATTATTTTGTTGGTATATTTTTGGGGGTTAATTATTTGAAAGTGATTTCTAGTGTTCAATCGTTAATTTCTCTGTAAAGTTTATTGTTTTGAAAAATTACTTGTGTTAAAGCTTTTGTTTGAAAATTTTTGGTACTTTGTATTTTTTCTGTAGTTTTATCTTCTTTCTCTCTCTTCTTCTCTTCTCTTTAGCCATCAGTGAACCTAGCAATTCCTTATCCTCACTGATAAGCGGTTTATTAAGTCAGCGGCCGCTTATAGCTGCAGAAATTGTTGTAGCTGCTGCGCTAGCATGCGGCTTGTCGTAAACACCTATTTCGTGTTCTTCTTCTAAACTTGCCTCAACCAGATGCTATCTAAAAACTAATACACATTCTGTAATAGCTACGGCGATAACCATCGTTAAACCGTAACTCAGTTGTAAAGGAACGAACGGCATATGAACATTTTCTTTCACTTGAGCTTTTTTCTCCATCGACAACGCAATGAAATGCATCCTACCTAGCAGAGCAAATATGACAGTTTCCATAAGCGTGACAGCAGTCCCAGCTGTCCCTAGAGTACTAGTGTGGATGGTTTCTCCAATAATAAGTTGCAGATATCCCCGCGATCAAATCAAGGTGTGCCAGTTTCTGGCACTGCCACATGTTCACGTCGGTTACACGAACATGATTTAAAGGCGGCATGGTACAATAACTGACTACAATAACTTTGGTATGGTTGATACGAATTAACACACCTGCTGCCGTATTCTGTCGAATTGTAAAAAATTGACTTTGACATAATCTCGGTGGTTACTAAAATTCTCTTCGACAGTCGCTTGATAATAGAAACATTATACATTGTTTGTTTGGATTGTGGATTAAAGACGAATCTTTTGCGTAAATTGAACAGTCTCTACAAGCACGCATTTCATATCGAGGGGTATGAGAAAATTGTCACATTTGTGACCACACTGTCGTGTCCAGCATGCTTTTCGAGCCATAACTATATTTGCCTATTTGCTGTGCTTACGATCCTTTGCCAATAAGTATTGTAAATTCTAGAGTAAACCATGTACGTCTTCCACTCTTTATAATGCATATTCATAGGGCATCCTTAGGGCATTTAATTTCTTTTTGATAGTTTCAGTCTGGGTAGGACTAGTCTAACAACCTGCTATCTTTTCGTCATTTAGGTACCGGTTTAGTCACAGGACAGTAAACATGTAGTTAACAACCCCTTAAGTTGACGCTCAGTTCCATAGTCCACATAGACTCCATATCCAATTCAGATTGCGAACTGACAAAGGGAGCGAAGCAAGGAGGGCTCTCAGGGTCTTCTAAAATGTTTTTAAATTATACGTTCTTGTCCGAAATATAAAGTCCGAAGCGAAAGCTTTGCTTACCTATTACTCACAAATAGCAGAAATAAACGAAAACTACATTGACAATAACAATAGCAATAGAAGCGCACATTAAAATAAAGTGTTTCTAAATGCTAACGATAACGTCAAGACTGAAAACTAAGTATAAGAAAATTTGACATAAATATTATGAGTCCATCTTGAAGCATTGTATAACTGGTTAAACGTAAGGTTCCATGGCGTTCTTGCACAATAATCATAAAATGCTAGCCTTCTGCAATCTTTGTAGACAGTATGCAATTTCTTCAAGCGGAGGAAACACCTATCTTCAAAGCAGCCTATCTTCAGCGGAGTTTCTTGTGCCACGCCAAGACATTTGATGAAGGATAGTCTTCCTAACTTCAGCTACCCAAATATTATAGAATTTTTAGAAACAATGATGGCTCAAAACGGTTACAGTTTCGTAATTTTGGTTCAGGTGTTTTCCTATTTGGAAAACAAGAGCTATTATATACAGTTTCTAAGTACCCTTACCCAAGGTTCTGGACATGGTTGGTATTCCTTGAGTTTGGCCAACTGACAAGCTGCAGCATAGCAACAGAAAAGCAAGTAGAAACATTTCGATGCAGTTAGTAGGTGAATTAGTTGCAATGGTGCCATCCTATACCAGCAGTCGTTTAAATACCTTCTCTGCCTAATAGAATCAGAAACAACTGACATAATGTGCGTCAAGAAACAAAACTAGCTAAATAATGGAATAATTTCTATTTCTCGATTGTGTCTAAAATTTATGAAATGAAATAAACTGGCCAACACTGATGAAAGCAAACCAAAATGGCGACTATTTCGTCAATGAGACCCTTGCCAAAACAATGAGGATACAAAAATTACGAAAATTAATAAAATTCCATGAACAGTTTCCAACCCCGTTGACGAACAACACTTATAATTACATACTAAATGACTACGTGACGAAGGAAATAAATATCAGAATATTACTAATACATGGCTGGAAAATACTTTCACCATGTTTCTAAAACTGCAAAACCTGAAGAAATACATTTTAATTTAATTGATTTATTTACGCCTGAAATGATTATTGCGTCAATAAAAGTCTAATTTTGTCCGCTGTAATTTCTTTTCTGCAAATTTTTATGCGCAGTGCAGTGTAGTTGTGAAATTGAAACAATATTTCAAGCCAACTAGTTAAACAACAAAAACGGATTAGCTTAAAAATATAGTTGTTCAGTCAGCAATAGCAATCTCATTTTGTCTTGGAACTTACTGTAGACTATTTGAAAATGCGTCATATACCTGGCAAAGTTAATGACGTTCCTTCTCGCCATCTTTATTTTGGCAGCTGAGTGGTAAGACACAGCATGAGCATGACTAATTCTGTGTATTTGGCAGACAAATGCTCAATTCTTTTGAATCCATCTGGCATACATTTCTGGATGCAGTCCTCTTAGGAGCCATATTGTTACCAATGGTGATTTTAACTACATTGCGATGCGATACTGTCGTCGCTTTCTCGAAAGAACAACTGGCCATTTTGTAGACGTCAGATCCTTGTATGCGTTTTTATGAGTCAGGATTAAATATTGTGGTTTTCAGGATTCAGAGATCGTTAGAGTTACAAAAAATGCATTTGCAAACGTAACTTTATTTAGCATTTATCTAAAACCGTACATAGATCGTCTAGAAATGCACTTAGAGCCAAAATCTCAGCTTCAGATGAAACATTGAACACAACGTCTTTAAAACATTTATGGATCATTGCCAGCTTTCAGCCGTTGAAAAAACCGCCACTGCATCGAACTGAATTTCATTATCAGAGCAGGCCAACAACTTTAAACTTTCCGCTGAATTGAGTAACCAGCGTTGTTTCTTTAACAACCACCAGAAAAGCAAATGAATTGCGTCCTCTCACAGCTCGTACATGTGACAGACTAATTAAATAATTAAATAGCTGAATGTAGAAATGCTAATGCAAATGATTCATACTAACAGTGAATGTCATGTACAAGATCCAATCAACATTACCAGCTTATATTATGAAACAAGCAAGTAAAGACCAGTCGCAAGGTATAAAGTGGACGGTATTTTTATCTGTAACAGCAGATTTACCGAGGACTAACTTATTGAAGACTAGATGACAGAGAGGCAACCAAGAGAACGGGACTGTTCGTATCACTGTCGAGTGTCGAGCCAGCCAAAGAGTAAAGAACTTTGACAAGGTCCTTAACGCTATCTGTATTTACCACAGTTTCTGAAAATGTTACATTTATAGCTGGGAAAAGTTGAAATTTTTGTAACGCTTTAATTAACTAGCAGCAGCAACTCGCAACATTGCTTACGTTTCAAGTTTAATTTTTTAACCCTGCTCACTGATTATTCTATTTCTTATTTTTTATGATTTTAGTAATTAATTCAACAACAACCACATTCAGTTATTAAGCAACCAAACAACAGCTACGAAGATTGTTCACTATACTTTTCGTTTCGAAAGCTGCTAAGTTCTTTCAAAAACGAGAATGCATATTTGAGTTCACAGAATATTCCAGAAAAATGATTAGTGGGAGTTTGGGAGTCACTTACGTGTATTTAAGTTTTATTCACGGAACTAGTTTTACTAAGTATTGTGTGCTGGTTTTAGTGTTCCATCTTTGTAAAACTAGAGCAGATTATTCCTTAGTCAATGCTATCGGGCTGGTCACAGATCAAGAACGTCCAAAATTCAGCCTTTCAGACAAGTCAAATTTTGATAAGACTGACATTTTTGAAATGACATGGCACCGTTTTACATAACCTTCTAAAACGTCTACTACGCACAGAGTCAATGATGTGTGACCCGGCTCCAACTCAGAACAGTAACATAGGTAAAAATACGGGGTTTTAGGTAAACTCAAAACCCCAGCCCGCACAAAGTACACGGTCTGTGATGTTAGGTGAAAGGGCAAAGTTAGAAAAAATAAGCGTATAGCTTAAACTTTAAAAGCTTTCCGGCTTACTGGAATTACATAGCAACTACAACCAAAATTATAACAATTTAATGAAACTTGAAAAATATTTCAAAAAGTCAATGGAAATGAATGATTAGTTGAGCCTTAACACAATTACAGACGATTTGATGCAATAATAAATAGGTAAGTGAAGTAGCTAATTATACTGTTGAATGAGATGTTCCAGGTTTTGCACACAATTTATAATTTAAACATGTCTTGCAATGCATACCGAAATTGTTTTAATTGTTTTATTCTTATAAAAATTTTGTTAAGGAAACTTGTAGCTAGTGTCATCCCATTTTACATCAGTTGCATCTGCTACACGTGCAACAGCGGACAATACCTGTGGCTATGCCAGTATCTCTAAAACGTTTGTCCACAATAAGATTAGAATCTTGGAACAAATCAGTGCTGACACAAAGCATTATATTTGAAAATTTACATGTGTATTCGACCCTATACTTTTGTGGGCAATACTAAGATAAAGGTACGCCGAAGCTGTTGAGGAACCGACAGAAAGAAAAAAGTTATGGTGTTTTTCTTAGCAAACGGGCGAACTGTTTTGCAAATACACCTACTTCAAGTATGGAATTCTGAGAAATTGTATGCCAATTTGACCAGACCGTTGCTATGGTGAAGATATGAGTACTAACAGAAAAGTTTGAAGTCAATTTTGATTACGAAAAACTAGTTATACTGCACATATTTGAATATTTAATTTACTTCGTGTTAGCAGAATATATTTCTTGCATGGTGGGAGTTAGCATACAAATATACCAACAACGCTAATATACCGATACAGAACTGTCGGAAGTTGATTGCGATTGACAAATACTGTTCCGTTTCCATGAACAAACGGATTATTTTTATTATTACCATTATTTTCACGGTTGACACATTTGTTGGATTTTCTTGCCTATTTCGCTGAGGCAAATTCAATAAATGCCAAAGTTGCTCTCGTATTCAAATGGTAACGATACACAGTCAGCCAAAACATAGGTAAATTTGTATCGTGCTATTGTACTGGATTGTATTGTATTGTTAAGTTCACAGCAAATCTATTGATCAATGCACCCAAGCCAACCACAGGTAAAAATTCAACTCATTCTGTTAACAAAAATGTTTGCCCCGATGTAGAGTTAAATAAATATGTAAACCTAATTTACTTTTTTCCCGGTAATTTGAGCAGATTAAGCAAAACCTGTAAGAAAAACGACATTAGTTTTGAAGTTATAGTTTTTGCATATGTTTCCCATATATCGGTCCTCAATGATAAACAAAGTTTAAAGGCACGATTATCAGAAAGTTTCCAAACTGGTGATATTACAGGATAATTTTCAGCGCAAATTGTATGAGGGGAATTGTTTGCAGACCCATTCTTGGAAAATTTAAAAGTTTGTCTTGTTTCTGCGAAATCGTTTGTGAAACAAAACTTGTCTTGGTGCTAAAGCTAATATTAGACAATAGGAATTGTTGATACCAAAATATCACCAATTAGGCCAACTTAGCGATTTTAGTGTAACATAGAGTTCGTTTCTTGAACTGGTTGTTTTACTTATAGATATAATGGAGAAAGCTTACCAAACCGATACATTCGTAGCTGCCGAGATTTTGCCAACACCATTTTATTCAAGAGCAATGACTTTATTCTGAAATTTATTCTTGAAACATCAAGGAAAGGATTTAAAATCTTGAAATGTCCAAGAAAGTAGCACAAAATGAAAAATAATTGCTTGGATAATGTTTTGTCGCTTCACATTGTCTTCACACCACAAGAGCGATCCCGTGTAAATAAAACGCTTTCTATTGTAGGAGCCCGTAATGTTCATATAAAAGTAACACTAACAGTGGTACACCAGAATTTGATAATATTTGGTCAAACTTCACCTACTTCTGATTCTGGAATCAAAGCAGCGAGTAGTTCGCTTTATTAAAATATTTCACCACCAAATATATACATAAAATATATGCTGTCTAGCAAATATTTGCATGTCTGAAACAATCATGAATCTCCAGAAATTATTATTTAACCACATAAAAAGCATCAGTTAAGCAAGTTTTCAGCAACTTTCAGTTTCCAGCACGGTATGGTAATTGTTCTTCTACTGATATCTGCAATGGAAGCAGCAGAGAGAGGGGCTGAAAACGTCTCATACGAGGAACCGCAGCAAGGTAGCCAACCAAGTAATGCTAAAGTTGAAGCAGCCGCAGAAAAGATCTCACGGAAAAAACAATACCGTGGTAGATTTTTCTGTCGAGGTTAATTCAAAATTGCGCATCAATTTGGATTGCATTTCATTAAAGCTAAATAAACGAATAATCGAGTGAAAGTTGAAGATATTCCAGAACTGGATTGCTACTCCAGTTCATCGATCGAGCTCAGAATGTAGGTGTCATTCGAGTTTTGCATCTCCGATTTTCAAGTCAATCCCCCCCCTTATATATCAATTATCTGGAAATTTAGACATTACTTTGGCTCTTTAATTTGGTTTGTTTTCAAACATACTACGATCAAGTCCTAATAAGATCCAATGGCAGTCACAGTATCTTAGTTAGTTTGAAAGGTGGGATCGAACTCAACATTGTGGTTTGCTAGCATTTACTGTCTCTTTGCAGCAGAGGTACTGTTTTCATTTTCATATGAGATCAAAAGTGATCGTTGATTATGAGTTACCGATTAGTTTCACGCAAGCATGATTAGACTAAACATTTTTGTTGTATGCTTTGATTGTAGCCTAAATCTAAATTGTGGTCAGCTTTCCCTGCTTTACTTTCCTTTACTTTCCTTGCTACATCGACTGTGTCAAAATCACGGAATTCTGAAGTTTACGAATTATATACTAATCATCCATTTATCACACCAGGCACTAGCTGCAACTATAACGAAGACAAATATCCATACAAAAAGATTAATGACCGCAACTAATCCATCTTCGATCTGAGATTTTTTTGGACATTCAGCAAACTTGGAATTATTCAGAACAACCCGCTGCTTTTATTTGAGACTTCAACTGCACAACAAGAACACATCCAACAAGCTAAACTGGCATGAATGGTTTGCCGCCGCTTCTTTCTTTAGGCAGCTAAGTTTGTAGCGTCGATTCTCTGGAAATGGTTGCCTCTGAAAAGGTAGTTGGGATAAGGAACTTTTCTAGAAATGGTTGCCCTTGAAAGGGCAGTTGGGATAAGAGATTTTCACTAAATATTGCTAAAAGTTACTTGATACACCCTCTTAAAGGGAGTCCTAGCAAATCCACCAGCTCAGCTTGACTACCGGCTTCGAAAAAAGTACTGATATTAGGCTTTTCTAAACAATTTGCTCACTTTTGCGGATTCCAACAGCGTAGCATTTGGCCATATCTCGAGATCCACGGGAGCTAGAAACATTTAGACTGCTGATTTGGAATCTGCGTCCCCGAATTACCCTATGACCGACTTTTCAACCAAATCGGACATTAAACGTTTTTATCCATTTTTGACACCTTCACCTGAAAATGGTTGCCCATAAAAGGGCAGTTGGGATAAGAAATTTTCTACTAAATATCGCTGAAAGTTACTTTACACTTCTTTTTAAAGGGTGTCCTAGCAAATCCACCGGCTAAACTTGACTAATGAGTTCAAAAAACACAAATATTAGGCGTTTCTTTGCAGTTTGCTCAGTTTTGCGGTCTCCAACAGTGTAACTTTTGGCCATATCTCGAGATTCACAAAAGCTAGAAAAACTCCGATTGCAGATTTGGAATTTACGTCCCTGAATTACCCCAGGACAAACTTTTCAACGAAATCGGAGAGAAAATGTTTTCGACCATTTTTGACACCTTCCTCTGAAAATGGTTGCCCATAAAAAGGCAGTTGGGATAAGGAATTTCCGATTAAATATTGCCACAAGTTACATGACACTTCTTTTTAAAGGATATCCTAGCAAATCCACCGGCTAAACTTGACCAACGGGTTCAAAAAACACAGATATTACGCGTTTCTGGGCAGTCTGCTCACTTTTGCGGTCTCCAACAGTGTAACTTTTGGCCATATCTCGAGATTCACAAAAGCTAGAAAAATTTCGATTGTAGATTTGGAATCTGCGTCCCCGAATTACCCTAGGACTGACTTTTCAACCAAATCGGAGACAAAAAGTTTTTGACCATTTTTGAGAATCGCCTTGGTCCCCCCTTACGATTTTAAAAAATTAAATTCCCTGCCCTGGTCGACTGGGTGGGTCTAGAGCGATGAAATTAAAATGGGCCAGGTTTGGGACCAACCCCCACATACCCACCAAATTTCAGCTCCGGGCGTTGAGCCTAGCTTGAGTTAATAGGGGGGGACAAGAAGAAGAAGAAGAATAATAATAATAATAATAACACGACGAGAATAAGGGTTTGCCCTTTTCCTTCGGAAGTAGCGGCAAACCAATAATAATAATAATAATAATGTAATAATAATAGTAATAATAATAATAATGATGATAATAATAGTAATAATAGTAATAATAATAATAATAACAATAATAATAATAATAATAATAATAATAATAATAATAATAATAATAACAAGCAAATTGGTATGAAAGGGCTGTCATTTTTCTTCTTATAAACAATTTTCCGTGTTGAATACCACGAAATCCGTAAATATTCCGGAAATTCCTATTTCAGTATCGAAATCAGCGCCATCGAATCAGCGTATGGCCAACTTTCTAGAAAAATCGGAGGCAAAAAGTTTTGATCCAAAATCCCGGTTTTCGTGAATTCCCGGATTTTCAGATTTTTGGTCGTAACTTACGCTAGACGTAATTCCGGAATATGCGGCAGGCAAGAAGGTTGTTCAGCTCGACGAGCCATTTCGCTTAAGTACCAAATTGACCACTTTTGGAGAACTTTTTCAAAATCCGGAGTTTTCACATCTCGAAATCCCTAGATTTTCCGGAAAGTCGATTTCAGTTTCGAAATCAGCGTCATCGAATTATGACCAACTTTTGAGAGAAATCAGAGGCAAATGTTTTACGTTTCTATTTCCTTACCATTTTTAAAAGCTCCGGGATTTCCGGGAGCACTTTTCGTCCCCTTTGATTAATTACCTTTAAAATGATATAAAAAAGGTGCTTTAAAATGTCGAATATTAAGTGAGCTACGACAACTTTTTACAAAGACTGATCTGTGATTGCTGAGGGTTTTAACTCCCTTTAAACCCGCGTAGTTGGAAGTGGGTTAAATTTGTGTAGAAAAACATGAAGCGGAGTTAGCCAGAGTTAAATTTAATCCATTTGCGAAAAGAGTGGAGTTAAATGTAAACCCATACATTTTTAATTCCAAGAGTGATTCGCGAAAAGGGTAGTGTTAACTTTAACTCTTCCTTAATGCGAGTAGAGTTAAAATTTTTAACTCCACATAACTCGGCGAGTTAAATTTAACTCTTTTAACTCATTCGCGAAAAGGATCTAGTTAATTTTAACTCTACTCTACTCTTCAGCTTCTTCAAGTTCTTAATTGTTTGATATTTCGTTTTGATACTGATATTCAAAAATTCATCCAAATTAGTAATTTTAGCATTGAACCATGAAGTCAGTTTGCGCATTTCGGATTTTTACGTCGCCCCAATTAAATGTGTAGCATATGCGCCACAATGAATAGTTTTGGACATTTAATATTCATCTTTCAAGGCAACAAACAAAATATGCAAGCATGAGAGCACAAGAAAGCAGAAAATTCGATCTCTTTTATGCCAACGCAGGGAATTCCAACGTGGGAACCTTTTAGCTGCAAGCCAACGAATGACAGAACTTGCTTTTTCAGTGTTGAAACAAAATGGATACATCCAATGAGTTTTAGCGATTTAAATTTCTATTGTAGCGGGTCCGTGTTCACAAATGCATACCGACGAAAAAACGAAAAGCATCATTACTCTGATTATGTCACATATTTTAAAGCAATCAAGTCTAGAGGCACGGGTTTAACTAAAAGTTCGGTTTTGAAAAAGGCAGCTTAGTCTTTTGAAGCATAATAGTTGCAGGTTTTTTGATACAAAACAGTTCAATGTTTGAAGGAATTCCATGCAATGTAGAATATTATAGCATTCTATAGCATTCAGCATTCTGTGGAATGTTCACAAGTTGGTGTTGGTAGGGCCATCTAAAACTCAAAATATGTCACATCAAGAGTTATAATTCTTCTATATTTAAGAAGAAGTGTAGTCACTAGAGGGCTTCTCTTCTTGGCATTGCGTAACGGTGCTTCGACCACAATACGCGAATGTTCCCCCGTTCGGTGGGGGGGTCGACAAGCATATCCCCTCCCCGTTTGTGGGGAGGGGGTAGCCAAAAAGGGTCCCCGTTTGGGGGAGGGTCGTCAAGACAGGCTAGGATTGTCTGAATCCGATTGGCTACTTGCGACTCCTTCTCCTTTTTGGGACCCCCTTTGCCCCCCACACCAGACCGGAATCCATTTTAGAAATGCAGTGCAACTACCGTAATCCTCTGCTCAAACCCCCCACCAAACGGGGAGGGGGTCTCTGCAATCAGATTAGCTGTTGACTACCCCCCACCCCAAACGGGGACCTCCTTTCAGCCCCCCCCCCTCCCCCCAAACGGAGGGGGGAGGTATGTGCTTTGGCCGACCCCCCACCTAACTGGTGAATATTCGCGTATTCTGGTCGGAGCACCGTTACGCAATGCGAAGAAGAGGAGCCTTCTAGTGGCTACTCTTCTTCTAATAATATAGTGCAATTATGCACTTTTGGTAACATGCCTGCAAACCCTGCTTAGTCCTAATCGCTGTGTACAAAGAACGGCTCCCAAATTTTAACTCGCTAATCTACACAAATAACAATTACAGTCGAGGCCTGCCAGTCCGCGGCCGACGGCCAAAGCTCACGGGCCGGGCCTGACCACGGGCCGAGTTTCCGGGCAGCTTCTATTATTTTTTGGGAGATTTTACTGAAGAATAGAACTCAAATATATAGCCTGAAAGATTTTTGTGCTTTTTGATCATGTTTAGTACACATTAACACTGCTTTTCAGGAATAAGTTTCAGTATTTTCATTTCATATATGTTCTTAGTGTGTAGTTTATTCAAATTTAATGCTCTATTAGATTGTTAAATAAATGCTGGATATCCGTCAAGTTTTAACGTTATCTTTTATAATCAGTATGCTTATGCTCATTTGTTGGTTCGTGAAAAGGTACTCAAACAATTATCATTTCAGATGTTTAAACTGTTACTTGCAAAACTTTTGCTCAAAATTGAGCTCAAATCTCTCAATTCATTGATGGAATTTTTGCAATTACAACATAAAAACTTCAAACTGAATTTCAATAATGAATTTGGAATTTTTCGAAATTTTGCACTTTCTGAAAAAACTTCCGTGGGCCGGGCCGAGCTGGCCGAGAAAAATTTTTCACGGTCCGTTTCGGGCCGGGCCGCAGCAATTCGACCCGTGCAGGTTTCTAATTTACACTAATTCACATATAGTGCATAGCTTCTCTGTAAATCCTTGAACAAACAATTTTTTGTGGCAGCACTGAACACAGTGCGAAACATTGGACGTTATATTTGCACAGACAGTGGACTTTAATTTATTTTTATTGTACTAATCCAACTAATGCACCTGCCTCAGCTTTTCTGAATATTACTTATTATTACTTATTGTTATTTCGTTAATCTTTGCGTTCATAATGGTGGATCATAGTATTAAATATATTTGATGACATTTCAAATGTGTGTAAATTTTTCCAAAGTGCTTAGGCAACATCAACGGAAACTTTGCGCACAAACCAATGAGTAATGAGTATGCCTGGAAGTTAAGTTTGTTCCACGGTTTAGAAATGGCAGATTGTTTGGCGGATTCTTAACAATTGCTTTAAAGCATCCGATTTTGCACCATAAAGAACCCTTATAAACATCTCCATCAAAATCGGGCTAACGCACCAACCGCAGAAACAATCCTGCGGTTTTTGGGCAAAGCAGATATGTAGCAGTTTTCCACTCAACCATAGCTTTGACCACTCAAATTGAAATTTGTCAGTTCTTGGCATATTGAAAAGAAAATGGACAACCCCAGTGAATGGCATGATTTCTATTCACATATAAAAATATTTGTTCATTCCATTACGATTTATCGGGTCAGACCGCCCCTTGATTAGTTAGGAGGCTGGTCTTCGACTGTGATAGGTTGATTTGGGATTGGCTGATTTAGACAGCAAAAGCGGGGCAATGTTATTTCAGAGGGACGCTGCAGCTGTGACTCCAGGCTAGCGTTAGCTACGGGAGAAACTCTGTGACGAATCATGTTAACAGCTCTTTGTTTAGCTACAACAAATGCTTGTTTCACGCTATTTAAAACGAAAATAACGGAATTTCTTGAAGGAAGCAAATTTTCTGTAATTACCAGGACCGTAGGTGTATAAAGCTATATTTTTTGTTGTAAAATTTCATAATTTTTCAAAATCTGTCAAAATTTTGAAATCTTTTCTAATTTTTCTTCAAATTCTTTAAAATGTGTGAGTTCATAGTACTGTTAGTGTTGTTATTATTATTGTTAAGTTAAGTTATTGTTGTGGTACAACCCCCATCGAAAATTTAGGATCAAGGTACAAGCCCTCTCAGAATTTTCTCTGCTCAAGCCCCCCAGGATCCGACACTGCGTTAATCTATATATATGTTCGCCCATAGTTTCAATTCCAAAATCGGAAACGTCTGTACTATGTCCTAGTTGATAACTCATCGCAAAAGTTAAACTTTTGTCTTTAACATCTCAGCAAAGATTTCTCAAAGGCATGATATTTAGAGAAACACGTGCTAATATGCATACAAAATGTTTTGCACTCATATTTTCGGTAGAAAGCAAGTAAGACCTTTCTTATGAAATAATTAGCAGCGCAATTACAAATAAATAAAATAAATATATAATAAAATATAATAAAATAAAAAATAAATAATTTACAATTACTTAAATATCCGTCCAGCGTAAACTGTACCTTTTGCATAAAACTTTAATTGTTACAGTTGCTGTTACACATTTATAAGTTCACGTTATTTCACAGCTTTGCGTGCATCAGAAGTCTAGTTCAGCATTTCTAGATTCCAATTATGGTATACATGGTTATGGCATAGTATATATGGTATCGCCTAATCGATAAAATCTGTTACGAAATTTGAGGCATTAGTTGTATTTAATTATCTAGCAGATTACAGCACGGCCAGGTGTGCGAATCTTAAAGAAGTTGATATTATATCGTCCATTGTAGTTTTTTGCCGATGCTTAATTTGACAACGTAGTTCCATTATTGCTCCATTAAATAATTTCATAAAGGATTCTTCATTTCAGCTTAGCTTGGTCAAAAAGCTTGTACTCCGGCACCGTGACAGAATATTGTGCCTTTTCAGGGGACAACTTGCTTGTTTTGCGCTCGCATTAATGTGCAAACGTTTTATTTAAAGGGTTAAGTAACCAGTCACAAGAAAGATACAACAACAGATAGAACTTTTACCAGTATTGCTTTAACGCAAAATAACTATTGGCTGTCAGTGAGGGACTAGTTTCAGCGTAACTGTACAAATCTGAATGACGGTTAATCACTGTGCAAACAACATGTTCTCAATGTGCAAACAACATGTTCTCAAAACAATTTTACAATACACAACAGCTTGGCTAATACAAAGAGTACCCACGCAGTGCGCAAAGCTTCACTCCCCATACGACGTGCACGACAGTCATTCATTAACAGGGATTACCCAAAGCCAAACTAAAATAACTTGGGCTCAATGGCTGCACTCTGCATGATTCACAGGTTTCAACAATAACATCAGCATAAAAATCTTCTGTACAGTAGGCGATTTTAACAAGTTCATGATAGCGCATATACATATTCTGCAGCTTTATGCTGCAGCTGCTGGAACAATAGATTTGGCTAAGTCTGTTTAATAGCGAGGCGACAATTCTTACGCAGTTTATTATGCAAATATGTCAGCAAAACTGTTGCAATTGCTTCCATTTGAAATGTATATTGAAGCATATTTTGTATATACTTGGCCATTGCATTTGTCTGCCCAACTAAAGCACTTAACGTGCAGGGTGCTTAACGCTAAGGACTAGTGGAAACTGAAGAAACAGCTTTGCTTGTTGAGAAATTGTTCGTTCCTAGGAAAGACATTTTGTACTTTTATTATACTCACACTGGACGGTGTAATGTCTAATTAATCGGCATACATCTGAGCGGTAACACAATTTGTTGTTTTTCAGCACTGACAATAAAAAGACGTATCACAGATCACAGAAACCAAAAACAAAATTTTAATATTGATACAGCATTTGACGCAAACGTATTTGATACAGCATTTGACGCAAACACCCAGACGCGCGGTGGGTAAAAGTTATTAATTATGCACTATATATATTGTTTTTAACAAAGCTTTTTCTACAATGCCTCATCAAATTTTCCAAATAATGGTGCTGGAAAACGCGCCGACGGCGCACACTTTTTGAAAGAAAGGTAACGAAAAATGCGCCAAACGCGCGAAAAATTCCTTTATAAATATTCGGGAAAACGCGCCTAAGTAATGCAATGTATGTAATTAAAAATACGAAACGTCTATCAAAAGAGTTTGATCACACGGTGTAGACAGAAGTCACGTTTTTGTCCATCACAAACTCGCAGTAGCACAAAGTCAGGGACCAGTGACCACCTAGGGAACTGGGTAGGCCAAGTCACAGCTGTTCAGCACAAAGTCCGGGACCAGTGACCACCTAGGGAACTGGGTAGGCCAAGTCACAATTGTTCAGCACAAAATCCGGGACCAGTGACCACCTAGGGAATTGGGTGGCCAAAGTCACATCTGTTCAGCACAAAGTCCAACTTCAGTAGCCGACAGTCCGGTTCCGTCAGCCAAAGTCTGTTCCCAGTGGACAAAGTCTGTTCCCAGTGGACAAAGTCTGTTCCCAGTGGACAAAGTCTGTTTCCACTGGACAAAGTCTGTTTCCTCTGGACAAAGTCCGCGCTGAGTGGATAAAATCCAATACGAATAAAAGCAGTTCGCAACAAGTAGACAACGGTTACATGCTCTGTATATCCACCGTCGCAGACTTCCTAAATGTATGTAAGCTGGTGAACATTGGAATTAGTAGTCACTATGCTGATTGCAACTAGTCCGGCAGTCACCATGAGCCAGGCCGGCCCGGTGAGCCCGGTAGGCCCGAAAGACCGGTCGGCCCGGCCTCTAAAACCGGGCCCGGCTTTCAGCCAGAGCCGGGCCGGGCCCTACACAAAATTTTTCGGGCCCGGCGCAGGCCGCTACAAGAAACCAGGAGATACCATTTGGTGGCTTTGCAGAAGCCGAGTGGTGTTACGACAGGCTAATTTTTGAGCTAGATTTCATTTGAAATATCCATATGTACAAGCTTATCTGGGAATTGTAATTAACGATTGTCCAAATATTAAGAGGTAGAGTAGAATTAACAGGATTTTGGTTACCTTAACTCACTAGCGTACTTAAAAGCGTTAATCAAGCATCATCTATTAATATTTATATTAATGTTAACCAGTAGATAAAGTGCGCAGTGTTTAAGTAAAACGTGTAGAGCGGTATTTTATATGCACAGTAGTACTATGTCGATTTTACTTAAAGGTTTGTCTCAAACATGTGGTACATGTGTCGGTATACCACCCGCTTAGAAAAGTCCATCCCGGGTGTAGTCCGATTCGGGCTGACAGAGTCCGATCCGGATGGACCAAGTCCTTGCTGGGTAGCCACTGTCCATCGCCAGTAGCCAAAGTCTGCACCGGGCGGCCAAAATTCGGACCGGGCGGCCAAAGTCTGCACCGGGCGGCCAAAATCCGGACTGGGTGGCCAAAGTCTCCTCCCAGTAGCCCAGTCACATACAACTAGCCAAAGTCCTATGTGGGTGGCTCAAGTCACGGTTGGTCAGCACAGAGTCCGGGACCACTGACCACTTAGGGAACTGGGTAGGCCAAGTCACGGCCGGCCAGCACAAAGTCCGGGACCAGTGACCACCTAGGGAACTGGTTGGCCGTGCTCCTGTGACTTCTGTCTGCACGGTGTGATCAAACTCTTTTGACAGACGCATAGGAACCTGTGACTGATCGTAGTAGTTCTGGGTTTAGTTGGTAGGCGGTGAACAGATTCCAATTGTATCAGTATTTGCAGATTATCAGATTATCAGATTTGTAGTGTAATTGATCTTGTGTGCGTGTTTGGGTTGTAAGGTAACTTGACATAGTAAATAGTTTATCAGGATCGAAGCTTAATAAGTCGTTGTAGTCGGTATTAGGTTAGATAGGATAACCGCTGAGTCGACGAGATTTGGATATCGAGATCAGTCTGGAGCCCAATCCGTTTATCTGCGGTGAAGAAGAGACAAACCTTAGTGACACTAGTGATCTAGAGTCTATTCAGTTTGTCTACGGTGACGCTGACGTCGAAGGAAACCTTAGTGACATTAGTGAGCCTGAAAATCAGCTTAATCTGCCTATTCACCAGTGTCCCGAGTGCCACAACCAGTACAGCTTTAGCCTTCATTTCTTAGTCCACGAGGGTAGTTCCTTAGTTGAGCATGAGCATTCGGAGGTAACCTTCTACTGCAACTGTTCTCAGCCGTGGGATCGTGCTGAGATTGAAGCTTGGACTGTTGCTAGTGAGCCCGAAGGAAGCCCGCATACGGAGCCCTGGTCTTGCGTATTTGAGTGCGACGGTTGTTCCAACTTTAGGGTACTCTTTGTCTGTGCAGTAACCCCTGGTACCGATCCGTGGGTGTCAGTTAAGCATCGTAACTGTCCCCTAGATAACTACTTCCCCTGAGGCGTCAGCGAACTTTATACCCTATAGGCGGACTGTCTGGATTAGGTGACTCACACTAGGCTAGCTTGATCCATAGACGTAAGAGCAGACCTCCCTCATCAGCTCGCTGTCTGCCTCTGTGTAGCAACGGATTTAAAGCACCTGGATTTCATCCCTTTTGTTACATATTTCCAAACGTCCCTGGTGGCAGTTCCAATTCGCTTTTCATTAACGACAGTATACACGGGAATAGCACATGTGAGTGTTTTTACAAACTGGATTATAGGTGCATCCTTAGTCTTCATATAAGAGAATAATTTAAAGCGATTTTGCAAAAAAGCTTTATTTCTAGTGAGAACTGCTCCACTGTGAGCAACTAAAGTTTACCGCAAAAAGCGACTGGACATGGAATATCCAGAAGAAGCCGATATAAGGCAGAAAAGCTGAGAGCCATAGCGAGATACAAACACTTGGTGATAACCGCGATATTCTTCCTTTTAACCTTGGTTGCTGTCGCTTACCTAAACTTTTCACAGCACCTTTGTAAACCAGTTTGGTACGCTGCCGTAAATGGCATCCCAATCAGTCTGCTTCATCTTATGCCTATGCCCACGCAGAGTCAGAGTCCGAATTCGTGTAATGTGGTTGGTTTGGCTGTTGGGGCCGTCGCCTTGGCACACTACAGCATCTTCTACAACTTTGTCCTAATTTATTTAAGGGGGGGCTACGAATTTCACTAAAAGTTCGATGTTGGAAAAGCTAGCTAGTCTTTTGCCACATAATAGTATTAGATTTAGTGTAAAATAGTTTAAAGTTTGAAAGAATTCCATGCAGCGTAGCGTTCTGTGGAGCCATCAGAAGTTGGTGTTATCGGTCCAAAGCTCGACATGACACGTACACAAACTTGGCCTCGCCCTGGTCGCTACTGCAAGGCACGGTACCAAAATTTTCAGGAATTAGTTCTGACATATAGTGCTTTGATATCGTGTAAAATAATCGCTAGGCCATTGCCTACGTTTCTGTGCTATACGATCAAATTGCGAAAAATTGGGTGTTGTAGGTACGGGTAGAGGTTAACTAACTTCTAATGAGCTGTGGTTTACCAAATGAGCCAAACTTTGCTGCAATTAATACTCCAAGTATTAGTCTTAACTTTGGTATAAATGACGTGATTTCGTTAATCCCTGCGTTCGCAGTGCTGGATTATAATATCGATATTGTCGCTGTTATTTGGTGCCATTTCGAACATGTGAGCCAATTACTCCAAAGTACTGTGGCAGAATCGGTGAAACTTTGCACATTACAGGCCAGTGAGTGTACCAAGATGTGCCGAAAGCTATGTCACTAAACCTCACTCCAATGTTTAGAAATGCAAGATTGATTTCTCAAAGTACGGATGGCGATCGCTCCAAAAAGCTCTAAGACATTTGTAAGCGCATACTGTACGAAGGAAGCGTCATATCGAAAAAACGGATTTCATATTCGGATTCAGCAGGTCAAATAACCCCGATAAGCACCTTTTCGGCAAAATCGGAGGCAAAAAATTTTTTGACCCCATTTTTATTGTGCTTAGCTAGCTTTTCAGGCCAAAAAATAAGGGTTATTTCCTAACAAAAAGTTTGCTAGTACACTAACCAGAAAACCAAAACCCTTCAAACTCACCGACAGTTTGCCCCTATTAGAGCCTAATATTTGGTAAAAAGCTAGGGTAGGCTAGGGCTGTCAATTTTATTAGATCCAAAACGGCGCACTGTCACTTTGCAACTTTTTGCCAAAAAAGCTGAAGAAAGAAGCAACGCTGGAAAGCCGGAATACTTTTAATATTTAGCACTAGTAACAGTAAACATCTATGGCTGAAAGTTTCAGAATTGGTCAAACCGTTAATCCACCAGAGCTGAAAAAACGTTTTTGAAAAATCCCATTTTTCGAACTAAAATTTGTACTTTGGCGTCCTGCCAAAAACGGTGTATATGAGATATATTGTTGCCCACCCTAAACTTTTTTAATTTGATATGTTGGCTAACGTTGGGGGGAAAAGTAGGTCTCTCCGACGATGTCGTGCTAACCCGTTCGTAGCCCCCCCTTAATCATTAAATCTCAGGCAAGGCAACCCGACTGGTTCTGTGCTGTTTCGTGTGCCGAAAGTGTGTTCGCGAAATGATAGCCCTAAAATGGCTAGAGGTTGTAATGGCCACAGTGTTTGTAGTTGAGTCTATTTATGTGAGCGCTTTTGCCCTTTATTCCTTGCACAAAATCGTGGCGGCGGGTTTTCCGCTAACAAGCAATAAGAAGCTTAGATGGGATCTGTTATGAAACTTTGAGAGATTTGCTAGTCTATTAATATTGCCTAAAAGATTAACAAACCTTACCAACACTTTCTGAAACGGAAGAAGGCTGACACTGGCATTTGTTTATTATTTTGCTTGACTGAAACCACTGTGCTTTGTGCTCAACAAACAAATAGTGTATAATGCATTAGCATGTGTCCGTTTTTTGCCAACAATTCCAATCTCAAATATTCCACTGTCGTGCCGGGTACTAAACTCCGGGGGAAGAGCTCGAGGATGATTACGCGTTATGATGAGGGAATTTTGACAAGTGGTGGGGCAGACCGGGTGAGAAGATTTGGGATTGGAATTCGGTCTTACTATTATTGGGCATTTAGTAATAGAGTGGGGCTAAACATAAACTTCATAAACAAATTTTCAGTTTTAGTTTTTAGTGTAGTCATGATGCTAGGAATCGATTCGTTCAGTGTTTACAAAATAGTCACAAAATAGAATGAGGCATCTAATAAAATAAATGAAATTGTCAAAATATATGAGCTAGGCAGAATAGGTTAGATGAGGCTTCATGATAAATCAGTCCTACTCATCGTTATCAATATTATTAGCAGCAGATCCAAACTTCGAATCATTTGATTTAATCGGACTGCAGATTAAGGGGACACGAGTCTTCTGGTTTAATAAGCATCTGGGTTAAACAGCATGAGTATTATCATCATTAATGAGTTTTAGCAAAAGGTCAAAGATATAAGCAAAGCATTGCATACACACAGAATGCTGAGCTGCAACATTATTAATGGAAAATTAAAAGGAAAGGAGCACTTAGTTTATGCATGCATAGACCTGTTTTTGAATGATAATAGCACTGAAACTACAATGCTTTAGATTTCGAAATGATCTAGTTCATATCTATCATCTATCTATATCTTCATATCAGCGAGTTTGCCCAGAATAGTATCAATAGCAAGCAATAGAAATCAACAGTATCATAAAATGTGAATACAAGGTTAACCTGACATAATCCACACCAAACATAAATATGTAACAGATTAAATGAACATGATGACAATCAATTCTATATACTGCAATAGCTATCCATTTAAAGAAGTTTGTCGGCGGAGTCTATAATGAACCAATTGAATCCCCAGTTCCGCCACAATCACTTAGTACGGTCAGACTGCCATCTTGTATAGCCCAGAATATATGTGTTGCATTTGGACGACAATGACTTTAGACATTTGATATTCAGCTTCCAAAGCATGAAACAAAATATATATGTATGAGAGCACAAGAAAGCAGGGGTTCGATCCTCTGTTATGCTAATACAGGATAAATACAATAAACGATGTACAATTCGATATACAACTCAGATGTGGAGTCATTTTACTCACAAACAAACAAATTACAGAAATTGCTTTTTAGTGTTAAAACCAAACAGACAAACAAAAATCACTGTTATCAGTCATTGTAAAATGTGATAGTTACATTCACAGTGTTCCCAGCCAGGAAATACATTAAACAAACTGTACCAGATACTCGATTCATGCAGAGCGAGGCTTTCGATTTTTGATCACCACACATATGCTCGGTTTTCCTAGATGAGGGTTCCACAATTCCTAATCATTCACTACAGCTATTCTTACGTGTACGTATTGCTTCTAGCATCAGCATCGATGGTTCTAGTATTGCCTAAACTTGAACAACTAATTTGTAGACACTTATACCGTATTCAAACTTTGCCTAATCTTTGATGTTATCGCTATGCCAAAGCAAAACTCCACACATTCTTTAACAAACAAATCAAAATGCACATTTAGCTTATCTTACAATTCTACCTTTACTCGAAATAGTCCTGATTCCTACAATGCCTACAGCAATACTTGAACTTGAACTTAATGCTTGGAATTAATGTTTAATAAATAAAGGTAAGACAATTAGCTACTGGTAGTAGTACTGTCAGGAGTTTTGGAAGATCAGTGCAGACATAACTACAGTTTGAAGTTGAATAAGGATAAGTATAGTACAGGCTTTCAAGAGAGTAACGAGAGTTCTAAATTTGGGTTTACTAATGAATTTAGCTCACTATACCGCAAGGTTGGATTTGGAATCTTATTGTAAATTGTTGATAAATTTTGCAGCATAGGATTTTATTGGACTAGTTTTGTGGATCAATGGAATTGAAAAATGGTTATGCTAAAATTTGGCGATGAAGAAATGGAAAAAATGGAAACACAGAATCCAACAATACAATACGGACCTGTAAAACAGCGTATTAAATCGTAAACCTGTCGAACGACATTAGGGCAACATAAAAAGTTTTAAATATTATATTTAAGCATATACAGAGTCACGAACATACTGCGTTTAAGGTGCTTTCATAGTCGTGTCGTCGATCAAAGTGACGTAGACGCATGCGAACTGGCGCGCCCGTAACAAGCCGTTTTAGAGGTGAACTTTTGTGAAAATTACTTGCTATGCTATGAAAATTATAAAGTGTTTAGGATCAACGGAAACTTTGTACATTACAAACCAATGAATGCTCCAAGAAACTTGGTTTCACTTCAGCCTTTCGAAGTTGTAGATTGCTTAAAAAACCATGTGTGACGGTCAATTCAAAGCGCCCAAAATTAACACTCAAAGTTAATCAATTAACGCTCACTCATTATGAACAAACACTGCGTCATATCAAAAAACTATTTCATATTCGGTTCAGATTCAGCGCTACAGCTTGAGAGAAATCCGGGATGAAATGTTTTACCCCATTTTGGAAGCATTTGGCAGTTTAGGTACTTAAAAATTAGGAATATGTTGTTACTGAATGTGATTTAGCACACCAATCAAAAGGCCAAAACTACAGTTTTTGGGCAAAATATGGTGATTTGTCCAATCGACAAAAATTTTGTTAACTCCAATTTAAATTTGCATAGTTCTTTGTCCCCTAAAAAAACGACGATCCAAGCAAAAAAAGTGAAAATTTCTGTTACAAATCTATTCTGAATTCTCAAAAAATCCTTAATTTTTTAAGCGGTTTGTCGAACTGAACGCCCATCCAGGGTTTTACTTTCTGAGATTCATTGTTCTATTGAACCACCATTTGATTAAGATTTTCAATGTAATTCGCATTTTCGAAACCTACGGAAATTAAGATTTAAGTTAAAGTTTAACAAATAAAATAACAAAACTTAAACAGTGGACAAACCTGTCTGTCAAAATATCAAAATTTAAAAGTTCTGCTCAAATGCCGCACCCTCAGTTTTTGATTATGTTATGCATAAGCTCGTTTCAACCGACCCTGCATTTCATAAAGCAAATCGTTAAATTTTTTAAAGACAATAGAAAGCACAAACAAAAGTAAAGCCATCTGTGTAAGATTAGTAATAACATCAATATTTAATCAAGACTAACATTCAAGATTTCGTAAGGTTTCCCACCCAGATCCATATAATTGGCCACTGTGTTTTAAGTTTGCCCACTATAATACCGACTAAAAAACTTTGAAAAACCTTGACCAAAATTTTGCGATATTAGAACCTAATATTTGGTCAAACACTAGGTGGCTAGAGGCTGACAATTTTGTTATATCAAAACGGAAACTGTTCGTAAAATCAGAAACTTTAACTTGGTAAAATAAAGATGTGACCAGCCAAGGCTTTGAATATTTAGGCCAACATTCGTTGCAAAATACTTCTGATTGGATGAATTCACCACATCAGATATGAAATTTTGAAGAACCAATTTAACCACAAAAATTTAGACTTTAGCGGCCTGCAGGAAACATGTGTGTTATAAATAATAATGTCTATTGCAGAGTTGCGGACTATTTCATCTTGATATGTTAGCTAATATAGTGCAAAAAGCTAGATGTATCTGCAGAAGATGATTCAACTGGTTCGAAAAGCCCGTCCTTAGTTAATTAGTAGTCTCCACTGGCTGGGCTTCGGCTGTGATCGGTCGATTTGAAATTTGGTAATTTGGACAACATAAGTTGGACAATGGTATTTGAATTGGGCGGTGTTGTGACTCCAAGTCAGAGCAGGCTACAGCAGAAAATCTATGACGAATTATGTTAACTACTCTTTGTTTAATTGCGACAAAAGTTTGCTGCACGCCATTCAAAGTGGTACTAACAAAATTTCTTGAAGGAAACAAACTTTCTGTAATTATCAAAACCGTAGGTGTGTATAACTTTCGAAAAAGAGGAAACCAAAGACTATATTTAGTGTAACTTTCAAGAGCAATCGCCCAATATAACATAGATTTTGCTTGATGGCTATCAGAACACTTGAAACAGTTATTTAACCAGTTACACTGTGCCCTTACAAACTCAACAAGGAACTTTGGAACTGCATTTGTTGCCATTGTTGTGTCCAAAATAATTGGCATAAAAGCGAACGAAAATCCTTTTACAAACTTAACCATGTCTCTACTAAAGCAAAACCATCCTCTGCAAGCTATTGTCGTTTCATCTACTCCTACAGTTGGAACCCTCTCACCAGGTGGCCGGTGCGCTATTTCGTAACCATAACCATATGTGTATGCAAGCAGCAACACTAACGATATATAATACCCAATTGTTATAGTCAAGAATATTGTTCCATAGATAACGCTAATTGCGAATGATTTCATCATTGGACGACCAACCCAAGCATAGACTTCATGGCAAGTTTGAAAAAGCACTAGTGACAGAACTGTATACAGGTAGGCTTTTACAGTAATATTCTGTCTGTACACAATCGGAAACTGCACAGCAATAAAAAGCAAAATTATCCCGCAACCTTCAATGTTTTGTCCTACATTCTGAAGTCCATGGTTAAAAGAACTGCTTATGCGGACCGACGTCCAGTACGCCTTTACCTGTCCTTTCTTTTTCAGCACATCCAAAGTGAAGAAAAATGTCAGAACGTATAAATCAATTACGGCAACAGCAATAATAGGCAAACGTCTTTTCCAAAAGCTCCAGCCATTTTTCAATCCAATTATTTGGTTAATAACCAGCCATAAGTTAATAACAGTTCCGTATGCATATCCAACAGCTTTTACCCAGCTACTAAAGTAATAGTTTCCTATCTTCTCTGCCTGAGACAGCATGGAGCCGAACATAAGTTCCTCATCAGAACAATTTCCAATCATACTTGAACAACAGTAAATGTATTCTGAAATATCAATATTTGCTAATTGATTTCTGATTAATGCAGTAGCTAGGCTTTGCAAGGTAACCTATAATGGCATTGGCAACAAGTACAACACTCTCATTGGGACTAACTTTTCCTAAACTACGTGTCCAGGAAAAAATTGAAGATTACGGCTCTGGTGCAGGTGGACCAGACGGCTCATTTCACAAGTTTACATATTCTCTAATCAACAATAAAGACATTCAATTAAAAATTTTAGCTGGGTAGTTCATCGCACCGAATCTTTGATAGTGTGGTTTACCAATAGAACCTAGTTTTCTCCTGCAGGTCTCTTATGTACGCCCTCACAACCCTCAAACGTATTTTGTTTTATAAATATGCTCTTCACCGTAGGTGCGTGTAAACCATAGATTAAGATAGGCCTGGCTTGCATTGAGTTTGAACTGTAAACATTACGCATATATATATATAATATATATATATATATATATATATATATATATATATATATATATATATATATATATATATATTGATAGATATGCGTATATATATATATTTACATTTATATATATAGGTTAACACGGTGGGTACGGGGGGGGTTCCAAGCCCCCCCCCCAGCCCAGACAAGGTGTAAGCCCTGCCGCCGTCCGGGTCAAGGGGAAAGCAAAGAATTGGGCAAGCAGAAATGGTCGGAAATTTATGAGTTCATATTACTGTTAGAGTTAAGTTATGTTTATGGTACAACAGCCCTCGAAAATTTAGGTTCAAGGTACAAGCCCTCTCAGAATTTTCTTGGGGCAAGGCCCCCCAGGATCCGACCCTATGTTAATCTATGCGCTCATAGTTTCAATTCCAAAATCGAAATCGTCTGTTCTATGTTCTAATTGATGAGGACTCATAGCTAAAGTTAAACTTTTGTCTTTAACATCTCAGCAAAGATTACACAAAGGCATGAAATTTAGAGAAACATACAAAATGCTGATTTGTTTAAGGTGCTGGTACCGCCTTATATATGTAACTTTGACCTTATGGCTCCAATTCGTTATGAAAGTAGATGAAACTTCCCATGCATGTTATTTTGGTCCTCTTTAACATTCTCTGACCAGCCCCACATTTTTAGGTGCAAAGATAGGAAAGTTTTGGTTTTTGCCATTATTCTCTCAGTACGTAGCCGATACACCGGATTGGTTGTTATGGCTGGAAAGAAGGCACCAAAATGAAGATTTTTGCTCTTACAACCTTTGAACTATCTTTAACAGTTAAGTCAGTATAAGCCAAGCTCAATTTTTGTGGTCAAAAAATTTTCGAAGAAATCAGTTTTTTTCAAAATTACTGCCAACTTACAGACAATTTTGGCTTATTTATACTCAATCGATACATCGCCCAATTGCCCATTTTATCCATGCCGATTCGCTAGAGTTCGTCGCTTTAAGCTAGAGAATTAGCGGAAAAACCATTTCGGTAAAACTTCGATTATTCTGTGCGGAACATCGATTTCTCCAAAACTACCAAATGGATTCGTGTGATTTTTGGCAGTATGAAAATTTGCACTATTGCGGAGGGGCATTTTTCTCGGTTTGAGCTAAAACGTCTCCAGTTGCGTGAAAACTGAGTACAAGGTTGCGAAATTTCGTGTCGCCCCACGTTTGCCGGATTTTCTGGAGTATTGAGGTTTGTTGACCCAAATCCAAAAAAGTCCCTCGGCCCACCTTCATATCATTTTGGCGGATTCCACAATTTTGAGAAATCGATGTTCAAAAAATTATTTTAGTCTATTCAGTCTGTCAGGTGTCAGCATGTCAGAAACGTTTTGCTATTTTTCGCTTATTTTGGTAGTTTCTTAAGCTCATGTGAGTGTATAGATTGTAAACTTTAAAATGTTGTATAAAGCTCGTGCCAAATCCCATAACTGCGAAAGTTATAGCGTTTTGAAGAATTACCACAAAAGCTGTCAAGAATTTACAATGAAGAATTAAAGGAAAGACTTTATGAAGATAAAATCCATAACTATAAATGAAGATATGAATCTTATCTTAGAAACTTTAACTACTAATGTTTGATCGTATGTTTTTCATTATGACTTTTGCTAGAGATGAGTTCAGACGCGTTGTTCATTTTCCTAAGCCTTAACTAGATGTTACCACATTTTGGTAGCAGAGCTCTAGTTTGCCTGTTTTGTCAATATCTACTATCAGAACTCATCAACTGTGCAACTCCTATTGCACAATCCACTACTGTCAACATGTCAGATGACACTCTTTGCAAGGAATGTAACACTACAACCAATGAAGATCTACTTTGTGACAAATGCCAGAGCTGGTGGTGTTCCCGATGCATCAATTCCAAATTTCCCGATCAGTTACCACCAGCTCTCTTCAGACACCTGCGAAACAAAGAATTTCCGTGGTTATGCAGCGATTGCTCCGAAATTCCATTGCCACAACAATTACTACAAAACAAAGTCCTTTCTAAAGAGACACTGCTAAAATTTGGCTGCAATCCGATGGCATTTTCTAAGAATGCAACTCTACGCAGCAGCCATCTTACCCCTGAAGTCGACACCAACCACCCCGTTCCAAATGTTACAGAGAACACTGCAGCTGCTACAGACTCTGCCAACACCACTACTGCCGTCCTAGAAATGATGATACTAATGATGACGCAGATCCAACAAGATCGGCAGGAACGTCAGCTCGAGCGCCAAGAACGTCAACGGTGGGAAGAGCAACAACTTCAACTGATTCGCCAAGAAAGAGATTCAGCCAGAGAGGAACGAGATCGAGAAAGACATGAGAGACGAAAGGAGCTGGAGCTCCGTCTGGGAACTTTTTCGACATCTACCGGTTCTGCGGCAGCTACCCCTACCATCCCTACCCCAACGACATGAATTCCACCCTCCCCCCGACAAGAAAGCCTAGCTAAACTGCCAAAGATAACCTTGCCCACCTTTTCCGGGAACACTTTGGACTGGCCCAATTATTGGGAATCTTTTGACATCAGCGTCAATTCCCGTGGCAACCTTGAGAACAAACAGAAGCTAGATTATCTTCACCAGACTCTTAAAGGATCCGCCTTGGACAAAATCAAAGGCCTTGGACTAGAAGGTGACAAGTACGAGGAAGCTGTAAGTATCTTGAAAAATACCTACGGTGATAAAAATGTAATCTTGTCAAATACCTGGGACGCTCTAAATGCGCTACAAAGTGTAAAGGATAATTTATCTAATTTTGAAAAATTCATTGATGAAGTCCGGGCATTATCTACTACGCTAAAGCGCTTAGGTGTTGAAGACAGTACTTTAAAGGGATATGTTCCAACGCTCATTAAGAAGCTTCCAGCTCCCGTCTATCAAAAGGTTCATGAGTTGGCTGTAATCAAGGATGAAGAGTTTTCATCCTGGACTATAGCTAGTCTCGTAGATAATCTGACCAAAATCAAGAAGTGTATGCCAAACCCAGAAACTAAAAGAAGAGACAATAAAATATGAAACTACAACTGAAGAGGTTTTTGATCCACCAACCACGACAGCTGCACTATATCAAACAAGCATGCGAACCAAACCAAAACGAGAATGTGCATTTTGCAAAAGATCTAATCACTTCAGTGATTCATGCAAAACAGTGACTGATCCACAGGAGCGATTAGAAATTGCAAAACGCAACCGAAACTGTTTCAAATGTCTTGCAACAGACCATATGGCCAGAACCTGCAAGAAAAAGAAAAGTTGCTTCCACTGCAAAAGCAAAGGTCACAACTCTGCTTTATGTACAAAGTCGAAAATTGCAAACGAAAAAACGACACAGCATTCAGCAGTCCAAGAAGAATTTAGAGAACCTGAAAATTCTAACACAACACAGATCCACGTAGCTAATTCCAGCGAACAAGATGGAATAGTCATGTCTTCGTTCGCTTCTCCAGTAGTGAACCCACACAATAGATACACTACAACGCTGCAAATCTATCTAGACTCTGGGTCCAGAACGACCTGCATTAGCACAACTGCAGCCAAAAAGCTAACTCTACAACCGCAACAAAAGATTACATTAGAAACAGCTCGATTTAACACCGACAAACCAGAAAAAGTGAACGCTACCATTGTCCAGTTTTCCTTAAAAGGAAACAACGGATTTGAACTACCAATAACAGCTTACGCTATTGACAAAATGGTTCCACCACTACCACTTCACCCGATCGCCTTCGACCCAACTACCAAAGAACTACTCAAAAAGTCTAAAATCCTCAACATGCCGCCCAACCAGGGAAGGTCCGTACCCATAGATATTCTGATTGGGATGGACTATTGGCATAAACTAATGGGTCCAAAGGCAACTACTAAAGTGATTCCCATTGGGGATTCTTTGGCTATCTACTATACCCCTTTGGGTTCAATTCTTTCCGGCAATTATCAGACAAAAAACAAAAACTACCAACCATCAATTCAAAATTTCTACCTACATTGCAATGAGGACATTGCTAACCTTTGGAAGCTGGACGCTATAGGCATTACCAACATGAAGTCAGAAGACCATCGAAGTCACATCCAAGAAAAATTTGAACAACAAATACAATACAGAAAAGGCAGATACGAGGTACGTTGGCCTTGGAAGGAAGAAAATCCAAGCCTTCCTTGCAATTTTGCCACAGCTAGGCGAAGATTGCAGTCAACACTGCACACACTTCAACCTTCACCAGAAAAAACAAATAGCTTACAAGCCTACAACGACATCTTTTCATACCAGAAGGAAAATGGGATCATAGAAAAAGTAAAATCTACATCACCAACAACATCTACCCTGACACACTACATTTCCCATTTTCCAGTGATTAGGACCGATAGTGCAACAACCAAAGTCCGCATCGTCTATGATGCTAGCGCTAAAACTTCCGACGGGCGCTGTCTCAATGACCTAATCCATACAGGCCCAAACTACATGGAGGATTTAGTTGGATTGATCCTCAGATTCCGCCTAGCTCCTATAGTGGCGATAGCAGACATTGAGAAAGCATTTCTACAAGTAGGACTCCAATCCGAAGACCGCGATTGTACCAGATTTCTATGGCTCAGAAACCCTCTATTGCCAGCAACCTCTGAAAACATTGTCATCTACAGATTTACCAGAGTGCCGTTCGGCATAGTTGCCTCCCCGTTCTTGTTCCTCGCCACTATCAACTATCATCTCAAGAAAAGTCCTGGGAAAGTCTCAAACAACATACAAGGCAATATCTACATGGATAACATTTTCTTCAGTGCTAATTCCGTAGAAGAACTGTTATCACTTTACAAGGAGGCAAAACTACTTTTCAAAGACGCGGCGATGAATATCCGGGAATGGATTTCCAACAGCAGCAAATTCAACTCCCTACTACCTACTGAAGATAAAGTAAAGGGGGAAGAAGACTAAAGTGTTAGGACTAATGTGGGAATCCGACAAGGATTTGCTATCAACAAAACCAATACAACCAGTCGAAAATCCTGTAACTAAAAGAAAGATTCTCCAAAAGCTACCCAAGGTGTTTGATCCCATTGGTTTCTTTGCTCCGGCCACAATTGGAGGCAGAATTCTACTACAAAAGCTTTGGAAGGGCAATCTAGGCTGGGACGAAGAAATTTCTACTCAGTATCAAGAAGAATGGCGCCAAATCGAAATCTGCCTGTCAGAGATTTCCAAGATCCGCTTAACTCGTCAAATCCCATACGATCCGAACCACATCTATCAACTAGTCTGTTTCACAGACGCAAGTCCAATGGCGTACTCAGCAGCAATTTATATTCGACAGGAACTAGCTGACCAGATAACTACCAAACTACTGTTCGTGAAGGCAAGAGTCGCACCGTTGAAACCTACTCAAACTTTGCCGAAACTTGAGCTACTAGGAGCGACGATTGAGGCCCGTGCTCTTCAATTTGTGGAGAAGCAACTAAGACGGAAATGCTCCGGCAAGTACCTGTTTACTCCCAAGTAGTTCTGAACTGGATAAAGTCCACTAAAGATCTTCCTATCAATTTGAAGAACCGGATTAGTGAGATAAAGGCATTCCCAATAGAGTGCCACTACGTCAGATCCAAGGATAACCCAGCGGATTTGGCGACCAGACCTGTGAGCATCAAACAGGTTTTTGATATCTTTAAACCGGAATCGCTGTGGTGGAATGGTCCTCTGTGGTTACGCAGTGCGATCAGCTTTGAGCAACAGCTACGGATTGGGATGCCAGTACCACAACAGGAGGTGAAGACAAACCACATGGTGATAGCAGCAGGACGGGATTTGGCGCCAACCAATCCGTTTGGCATCAATATCGACAGATTCTCTTCAGTCAGCAAATTACTACGTGTGACGGCATACTGCAATAGATTTCTACTGAAGCTGAAAAGGAAATCACTGCCTAGACAATTAACGATACTACCTGCGGAGATCAAGCAGGCCCGCTTTTTATGGATAAAAAGCATTCAAGACTGCTTCCACAAGGATAAAATAGCCATTTCTGAAGGCAAAACAACTCAATTGACCAAGCGTCTAGACATGTTTATCAATCCCCGGTTTACTGTCCGGTTACTAAACCGGAAATTGGTTGGCGAATCTGATGCAGGTTCTTACGGGTGCAACTCGCTCTAAATTAGACCCCTAATCTAAATCCTACCCTAATCAAACATTAGTCGAGGTTGGCGTAACAATGTATTTATTAAAGCAACTTACGATTTATTCCAAAATAAGGCACACACAACTAATATATAAATATGGCTCGAAAGCCCGACCGTCCGTTACATAAACAATACCAACACTGATTAGACATGCGAATAAGCTATCTTTTATATAAGCAAAATGGTTGCTGTTTGAGTTGATTAGATTGACCTTTTTGTTATATTGTTTGTAGAATCGCAGACCTTAATTGCTAGTTTTTCACATCATCTTCCTGCGAAAGTTTTTTAGCGCCTGCTAAAAATTCAGAGATAACGAGAGTTGCTACCATAAGTCGAGAATTAAAAATAGATGGAAAATTTCAAGAAAAAGGAAAACCACATGGGCGACCAGTAAGCAACCGTTAAGAAGTCCTGGCGCTTTTACTGCCCATGGAAGAAAAGTAACTTCAGAAGTAAGCCAAGCGACTTACAAAAGAAAGTACAAAGTTTAAAGAATATATAAAAGCTTGGTAGCGAATTGGTAGTCAAATGCAGGCTAATCGAAACTGGGGATTAACCTCTTGCTTGCACGTAACTTGATAACATTTTAAACGATACTGCGATTCAAATTTAGATAATGAAAAGAATAAGAATTAATCGAAAATAAAGAATCGAGACCACATATGAAAAGGTAGTACCCTTAATCCTCTATGGTTAGAAAACCCCATTCACACAACTCATCCCAACACACAAAACTATCACCAATCACGCTAACAATTATAAATTCGGATTGAACAATACGGTCAATAAATTTCTATACAGAGAGTAAATATGTCAGTTTACGCTGTACAAAAAGGTTTCAAAAGATTATATATGGCATAGTACCTGTACAGCAATAGTTAAAAAGGTTAAATACTACATTTATAGTAGACAGCAGAGAATCATAATCCTAGCTAAACAAGTATGATAGAGAACAGTGGAAAAGTTACAAGTAATTCTATACAACAAAATTGACTAACTATTAGGTAACTAACGACAAGATATAATAACAAGGCAGACAAACTATACATATTCTAATAAAGAAAACAACTTCAAACAAAAACAACAGGATTACAGGTTCACGTATTGAAAGCCCAGACAGAAACTGCCGTTTACAGCACAACCCGTCTTAGCTCAACTCTTGGCCCTTGGCTTAAAGCCCTTATCTCTCGGAATTGTGCATTAGCAAATAGCAGTTTAAAGAAAAGTATAAAATCCCAATAAATTTCAAAGAGAATTTCAAATAGAATTTCACAAACAGCAATTACATATATCCGAATAAGTCCTAACAAACATGTTATTAACTTCTCAATGTTTTCAATGTTTTTGTTATCGTTTCACCCCGTGCGAAATAAATGAGTTCCTACGAATGCCAGAAGACAAATTCAAACCTAGCTAAACAACAAACAACAGAATCTAAGCAAACAAACAAATATAAACAGTACAACAAGACAAAAATTAAGGCAAGCTTTTAAGGCTAAATTTTAAAGGGAATAGAAAAATATTTTGAAGACAATAAGGCTATAAAATAATTATAACAAACAAATATGGCTACAAAAAAGTTCTAATACAAGGCAGTGGTATGGCTACTCTGGGGCACCGGCCCTCGAGCCTGGTTGGAAGGCTACTACGGGGCACCGGCCCTCGAGCCTGGTCTGAAGTTTGTAGCACCGTTGAAAAACACCACTGAAAGAGCGGTAAAGCTGAAACACAAAGGGGATTAGACAAACATTGATGAAAATACTCGTGCTATAATTTGATATTTGCGGCAAGAATTTTATAGTTAGGATAAGCGTAAGATAGAAAAGAAATTCGTCGTTTTAGAGAGATTACGTTTGAACAGAAAAACTAGAAATTCACTCCAAAAGAGAAAAACTATGTTACACCGTCAGTTCACTTTAGCTTTAATGAGGTATGTTTAAGCAAAAATACTAACTAACGCTAATCCACTACATCAATATACAAAGCATAAACCTATGTCGCTATGAAGTGTGGCTTGCCGAAGCATAATTACAAAAGAGTACAAAAAACAACTGTACAGCAAATAAAATACATAAAAACTAACTCAATATTTTTGGATTTTTAAAGTTTTTAGATTAATATACGGCAAAGGTTAAGTCAAAAATACAAAACAAAATGTCAAAATGGAAATATCAAAGTTAGAATGCAAAAGTATACCTGTACACGAACAAAAAAACGTCAAAAATAATACTGTAAAGATTAAATACCACAAAATAGAAAATAGATAGCAAGCCAAACTTCAGTAATAGTTAAGTTCTTCATGTAAACGTATCTGAGGCGTTTTAGGTATGAACGTATATATTACTGGTATTGCCTCTTATTATTCGTTCTTTCTTTCTGGTTAACCATCAATGTGTACGGTTTGTACTGGTTAACTAACAAACTTTGCTTGCTTTTCAATAAATTCGGAGAATTCCAATAATTCTGATAAGATAAACAGTCAAAAATAAAGGTTAGAAAAAATACTGAACGTTAGCTTTTAATAAATTCCGATTAGATGATTGGCAAAAATACAAAACAAAAAAAATTACTGCGAAAAGTAGAAAATTGAAAGTGAAAAATGAAAAAAAAGAAAAATGTATGAAACCATGCTACCATCACGACAAAAACACGACGTAGAGACCTACGACATGCGCTTTTATGTGGCAGCTACGCACTAACTCGAAGATGGCCATACAAGTTGCGCGTAATTATGATGTATGAGCCCAGTGACCAGAGTCCTAAATCAAAGCCCTCCATTGCTTTGCATACGTATTCCATGTATATACGTATCTCCCGTATTAAGAACCAGTTGCTGAGAATGGCGATGACAAAGCTCGTGGCTGAGGATTTATAACCAAATCTTTCCTTTCCAAAACAAATCCATCTCTTTGCATACGTATACTTAAGTTGCTTCAACTTTTCATCTGTGCTTTTTTCTATGCTATCAGCACTTTCTTTGCCCTTTTCTTCATTAAATAATAAATCCAAAATACAACCATCATTTAGGGCAATATTTACTACAGTTCCCATAACAGCTGAAGTATTATTCATAGAGCCACATTCCATCAGAGCTTTGTTCAATTCCATTGTATTCAAGCCATTCGAGCTGGGCAAATCCATACTTGCCTTTTCAGCGTTAACTTCCGCTGCTAAATATTTGCCAGCAAAATGAGGTTCTGGGATACGTATAAATTCCACTTCCAAATCATTCGAACTTCCAGTACGTTCACACATTTGAACTGTCACTTCTTGGTGTAGGACAGAATCCACGGCTTCATCACCAACTATTGAGCCAGTACTGCATTAGAATAAATCTTCGGCTGGGTCGTTGTGCTCCAATTTGTGCACTGCAGTAGGCAAATCATCAATGAGATCAGTATATTCTGAAGAAACAGCTTCATGACCATTGTCCATCTGACCAGACTGCGACCACTGTGCTGAATTTGAAGAAGCCGTAACGTGAGAACTTGATCCAGGAGAATACTGGTCCTGGTATTTTCTGGCCAGGTTATGCGCTGGCTTAGAAGAATAGTCGCGTTGATCCAAATTACTGGAAAAAATTCCGTTGAAACAAATAGCTTTTTGTTTAGAATGATATGACCTGGTTTGGGGGGTAAAAAACGCAGATTTTCTAAAATTTCGCTAGAAGAAACCAAAATTCGAGGGATAAAAGTGTGAATGTCTGTTCGAGAACAACGCGCTTGACATGAAACTACCGTTCATTGGACTCTGAGAGCAAAAATTTGCAAATCGACCCAGAAAATTTTGAGATTTAGGCCAAATGGTACTATTGCCATACTGAAAAAAGTTTTGGCCTCCAGAAAATCTTGGCGAAACGAACCGAGGGAATGGATACCTGTTATAGTAGCAGTTCATAGGGCTACTCCTCACAGCTGCAGTCATTTGGCACGGGGGGTTCGCAAAAAATTTTTCGTCTGAAAAATCCGGACATTCTTCAAACGTGGGAAAATGGGCATTTTTGGGTGGATTTTTCTGCCTAGAAAAAGAAGTTTTTGGGTTAGGACAAAACGAATAGCTGTTTCTTTTGTAGTTTCCGATGGGGCAACTAGGCAACTTGAAATTCGACCAAAAAAAGTTGGAAATCTGGGGAATGCCGGCGAGATCATATTCTGACTATAGCGAATTCCATGAGTTGGACGTCTCAAAAAAATTGAATTCGCGCTCGGAAAACCGACAAAACCACAAGAAAAACATCTGATAGGTGGGGGCACATATAGGCTAAGCAGACTTGGAGGAGAAAAATCTCTACTTGAGCTATGCACGTATGGGGGCAATAATGAAAAATTCGAGGAAAAATTGGTTGCTCTCGGCAAAAACGCGGTATGACGTGGCTGTGTGCCTCTGAAAACATTACTAAACTGGCCACTAAAAGGAATTTGGCATCCAAAATTAGTAAAACGTAAAGGGTATGTAGCCACTAAATGACCAACTTTGTGGCAGAAAAAACACCGACGAAACTGACTCATGTGAAAACTTCTGTCCCGAAAATGACTAGATCTACGCATTCTAAAATTGCAGTGGCATATTGTGCAGAAAAACACAAGCTATTCACCAAAAATTAGTTCGAAAGTAACAACTTTGGTAACAACCCGAAACTGCTCAGTTATGTACGTAAAGTTTGGTACGCTGTGCGCTACTAATTAAAAACAACAAATTGCACGTATTCCAAAGCAAAACTGACCAAAAATACTGCTTTTCAAGAAAAAACCACAAGTGCGCCCTAAAAACAGTGAAATTTGCTCAAACCCAGAAAAAAAACAGAAAATTCTCGACGAAACAACGGGGGAAGGGACACGTTTCTTTCGCAAAATGGGCATAATTACACAAAAGCAGTATATTTCGTGCATGTGCGACCTTCTGTTTGCTGAAAATGGATCAAAAATTAGCAGTTTTCTAATGTACGTATGTTTCAAAGGGAGAAAATTCCGTCAAGAAGAAGTTTAAAAATGCATTTTTTCACGAAAACAAGACCAAGACGACGTGGATCTGCTCGGAAATTAATGCGTACGCGCACACAAAACAAAGTTTCGCCTCCAATCGATCCAAAAAAACACGAAAAACACCAAAATTGGTCAAAAAGTTATATACGTATATATCAAATTGAGGGAATAAAGGGGGCGACGCCATTTTTAGCATTTTCTGGTTTGTGTAACCGATCAGGCGAAACAGATTTTTTGTTTTCGACTCAAAAAAAGCAGAAAAAAATGTTCGAAAATGCCAAAAATGACACTAGGATCCCAAAAAAAATTGAAAATGGGGGTTTTAGGGGGAAGTCAAAAATGCCTAAATACTCCAAAAACACGTAATACGGTTAGAATCTAGCCTAAAATCGCAATTTGCGTTTAGGCTCACACTTATTTTTGGTAAAAATCGCGATTTTTAGGCGATTTTTTGATTTTGGGAGTCGAATGGGGGGGGGGCAAACATCGTCAAAATTTGGCCTAAAAACTTCAAATTTTGGCCTTAAAATGCCTTAATTCACGTTTTGAGCGTGAAAATAACGCTCCAAAAATTTATTAGGACCAAAATAGCAAGAAATTAATCGATTTTGACCTCAAAAATGCTTGGGGGGGGTCAAAAAATTTCACAAAATTTCGAAAAAATTTTCAAAATTTCGCCTTGAAATTGCCTAAAATAGGTTCCTGAGCGTGAAAACAACGCCCAAAAAATTTATTTCAGGCCGAATGAGCAAGATTTTGGCTGAAATCGACCCAAAAATGACTGGGGGGGGTCGAAAAAATTTTCAAAATTTGACCAAAAATTCGAAATTTTGCCTCTAGTGTGCTTCGGTTGCTCTCCTAGTGTTAAATATTCCTGAAGACAAGAATTTTTACCACCAGGGTGTGGAAAAAACGTCCACAAATTGTCCTAAACTAAGAATTTTGAAAATTTTACCCGTCTTGGGGGGTTTGGGGGGGAGGGGGGATCGCTCAAATCTACCTAAACTTTGTTTAATTATAGGTTATTGGGCTGCCTCAATAACCCTATGCAGTTTCCAGTTGAATTCCCCGCCTCAAACTACCTGGGGGGGGGAGGGGGGGAGGGTGTCCAACACCCCCTAGCTACCAATCCTAAACTTTCCATTTTTCAAAAACTAAAAGTTGCACCCTCAAAAATCGAAAAAATTAACAGTCGTTTTTATGAAAAACTAAGTATCATAAAAGAATCTCCAAATCAAGAGCTTTTCAGAAATATAAAGCTTTTTGCTCAAATCGCAAAAATGAAAAAGTTATTGATATATGAAAATTGTCAAAATAAACAAATTTTGAAATTTGACAAACCGGACAGTGGTCCTGTCACGGTCGCCAAATATCAATCCCCGGTTTACTGTCCGGTTACTAAACCGGAAATTGGTTGGCGAATCTGATGCAGGTTCTTACGGGTGCAACTCGCTCTAAATTAGACCCCTAATCTAAATCCTACCCTAATCAAACATTAGTCGAGGTTGGCGTAACAATGTATTTATTAAGGTAACTTACGATTTATTCCAAAATAAGGCACACACAGCTAATATATAAATATGGCTCGAAAGCCCGACCGTCCGTTACATAAACAATACCAACACTGATTAGACATGCGAATAAGCTATCTTTTATATAATCAAAATGGTTGCTGTTTGAGTTGATTAGGTTGACCGGTTGTTATAAAGTTTGTAGAATCGCAGACCGTAATTGCTAGTTTTTCACATGTTCATTGATGAAGCAGGACTAATAAGATGCGGAGGAAGGCTCGCCAACGCGCAGATAAGCTACGATTCTAAGTTTCCACTACTTTTGCCGAGGAGCCATCGGTATACATCACTAGTGGCCAAAGATCTTCACAGGAGCCTACTTCATTCTGGTGCAAAAATGACTTTAACCCAACTGAGGAAGAAGTTTTGGGTGCCTCTCGGTTTAGCAACAGTGAAGAAGATCCTAAAGAATTGCCGAATTTGTCAAAGAACAGAAGGAGGGTTTGCCCGACCACCAAAGATGGGTCAACTGCCAGAAGAACGTATTGTTCCTAGTGCTGCGTTTACCTACACAGGCCTGGACTACCTAGGTCCACTGTGCATCAAGCAATCTAAAAACAACCCCTACCTTAAGAAATGGATAGCAATCTTAACCTGCTTTACGACGAGAGCAGTGCATTTGGAAGTTGTCGAAGACTGCACTGCAGACTCCGCGATTAATGCCTTGACAAGGTTCATTGCTAGAAGAGGTTGTCCGAGATCTATGCTTTCGGACAATGCAAGCCAGTTCAAGAAGGCAGCAGACGTTATTCGCGCTATACGGGGTCAAAGAGTGCCAGAAAGTGAGATAAGCAAGTTTGTGCAGTTCTTCGCAGATAAAGAGATCAGCTGGGATTTCATTCCGGAAGCTTCTCCCTGGGTAGGAGGCTTCTATGAAAGACTTGTGGGTCTCGTAAAGAGGTCGCTGAGGAAGACACTGTGGAGGACTACCATTACAGTGGATGAACTACAAACCTTGGTGTGCCAGATTGAGGGTGTTCTCAACACGAGGCCACTTCTCTCTGCGACCAGTGAGCTGGAAGACTTTCAGATACTGTCACCAGCAGACTTTATTTCTCCAACAAACCGATTGAACTTGCCTCCTTCCATAGACGATGAGGGAGATCCCGACTACAACCCAAATCCCCGGTCCGCCGTAGCTCTCTTGAGCTTAAGGGAGTCATTCCGCCGACGCCTGGAAAGATTTTGAAAGATATGGCAAACAAGCTATCTGCAGGAACTAAGACAACTGCATGTAGCTTACTTCAAAGCCAACAAAGGTCAGAAGAATTGGATCCCGAAGGTCGGCTCGGTGTGCATTATCAAAGCAGCTACACCCATGTGCACCTGGAAAATGGGGCGCATCACAAACTTCTTGATTCGGATGATGGCCTGGTCCGATTTGGGAAGATGAAGCTTCCTGGAGGAACTATTACTCGCAGAGGCTTGAGGGACATAGTTCCTTTGGAAGTGGATGACGATAGCCAAGCCACCACAGTGGATGACGATTGCCAAGCCACCCCATCTGGGCGGGAAGATGTCAAGAATTTACAATGAAGAATTAAAGGAAAGACTTTATGAAGATAAAATCCATAACTATAAATGAAAATATGAATCTTATCTTAGAAACTTTAACTACTAATGTTTGATCGTATGTTTTTCATTATGACTTTTGCTAGAGATGAGTTCAGACGGGTTTTCATTTTCCTAAGCCTTAACTAGATGTTACCACAAAAGCGCCGCACAAAAGGATGCCAGCACCTTAAAACTGTTTTCGATATTACAAAGGTATATTCCTCAAGCTTTATAAAAAAAATTTCAAGCAATGTTTTGCCCTCATATTTTCGGTTGAAAGCTTGTAAAAGCTCTCTAATGAAATAATTAGCTGCGCAGCAGGTTTACAATTACTTAAGTGTCCAGCGAAAACTGAACCTTTGCATAAAATCTTGGTTGTTACAATTGCTGTTACACATTTATAAGTACACGTTATTTAACAGCTTTGCGTGCATCAGGAATTCAATTTAGCATTTCTAGATTTCAATCATGGTATGGTATATATGGTTTCGCCTAATCGATTAAATCTGTTACTGAATTTGAGGCATTATTTGTATCAAGAGTTTATAATACCAAGAGTATGACACTCAGCTCTTCCTAACAGAATAAGCTTGCTAGATGCTCGAAATATTAAGGCCAAAATCTCGGGGGGAGGGCCTCTCAGCGTGTAAGCATACAACGCTGACATTTCTTAAAAACGGGCGTTTTCGACAAATTAAATACTATAACTTGAGCTAGCATCAATAAAATGAGGTAAACGCGGGCCAGCAGGCGGACCCACGAAGGATACAAGGCATTAATCATAGAGAAATAATTAAAAACGCCTGCCTGCAGTCAGTAAGGCCGAAGCCTTAGTCCGAACAGCGCCCGTTGGCTCTCTCTTGTTCGGACTAGGCTTCGGCCTTAGTGACTGCAGGCAGGCGTTTTTCATTATTTCTCTATGTATAACTTGAGCTAGGCAAGCCGTACAGCGATAATTTTTATATCATTATGTTGCGTAGAACGAGATCTTTTTAACGATATAAAAATTATATAGTTCAGTTTAGGCAATCCCTCACAAATTCAGCAACAACGTAAGGCATTTCTAAAGCCCGGTTCACGATGGTGTGCTTTGTGCTTTTGTGCTTTTGTGCTTTGTGCTTTGTGCTTTCTCGGTTCATGATAGTTTGAAAAGCACAATGCTTTGTGCTTTGTGCTTTCCCGGTTCATGATGGTTTTCAGTGCTTTGTGCTTTGTGCTTTGTGCTTTAGTGCTTTCGGTGTGCTTTGGGAATGTCAAACATTTTGAGTTGTGCTTTCAGTGCTTTCCAATCAAAACAAGCCTTGCTCTATGCTGATTGGTCGAAAACTGAAACTGAGCGTCACATGGGCACTACAATATTCTCAATGTTGAAATAAAACTTATTTGACCAAATACGACAAAAATAAATTTTTGATGGCATAAATAATCAATAATTATCATGAATTAGCTATTGTAAATAAATAAGGACGTGCAAAACATAATTTATAATCATTATTGTTTTTAATTATTATTGGTGATCGTTATTATTAAATTAAATTATATTGTTTAAAACTTAAAATTTAAAACACCTGTTAACGTTTTAAAACATCAAAATATTGAATACCCTCCACATATACTTCCGTGACCTGTGCTTTTGATATTGTGCTTTCTCATCATGAATCAATTGTTTTCTGTCTCCTGAGCACAAAGCACAAAGTACTGTCTCCCGAGCACAAAGCACAAAGCACAAAACACAGGACACGAAAGCACAAAGCACAGGAGACAAAGCACAAAGCACAAGCACTTCGTCGGGAACCGGGCTTAAGAAATGATGAAATTCCCAAAATTTTCGTGGCAAGGATGCTTTATTGCCGGTAAGAGATTACCTAATCCGAACTATATAATTTTGTATCGTTAGCCGAAGCCTTAGTCCGAACAGGAGAGAGCCAATGGGCGCTGTTCGGACTAAGGATTCGGTCTTAGTGACTGCAGGCACGCGTTTTTCATTATTTCTCTATGATTAATGCCTTGTATCCTTCGTGGATCCGCCTGCTGGACCGCGTTTACCTCATTTTATTGAAGCTAGCTCAAGTTATAGTATTTAATTTGTCGAAAACGCCCGTTTTTAAGAAATGTCAGCGTTGTATGCTTACACGCTGAGAAGCCCCCCCTCCGAGATTGTTTCGAGCATCTTGCAACCATATTCTATTAAAAAGAGCTGAGTGTCTTACTCTTGGTATTATAAAGTCTTGGTTGTATTTAATTATCTAGCAGATTACAGCACGGCCAGGTGTGCGAATCTTAAAGAAGTTGAAATTATATCGTCCATTGTAGTTTTTTGCCGATGCTTAATTTGACAATGTAGTTCCGTTAGCGCTACAATAAATAATTTCATAAAGGATGCATCACTTCGGCTTAGCTTGGTTAAAAAGCTCGTACTCCGACACCGTGACAGAATATTGTCGCTTTTCAAGGGACAACTTGCTTGTTTTGCCATGTGCCACGTTCTAATTTAAAGGGGAAACAATTAAGTTTCCAACAATCAATCAACAAACAAATCAAGTAACCAGTCACGAGTAACCTACAACAACAGATTGAACTCTTACCGGTATTGGTTTAACTCTAAATAACTATTAGCTGTCAATGACAGGGGTAATTTAAGCGTAACTGCACAAATCTAAATGACTATACTGTCTATCATGGTGCAAACAACATGTTCGCAAACAATTTTACAACACATATTGGCTAATGCAAAGAATACTCCCACAGGGCGCAAAGCTCCCCTCCTCATACGACGTGCACAGTCATTCATTAACAAGGGATTAGCCAAAACCAAACTAAAATAACTTGCTCTCAATGGCTGCATTTTGCATGATTCACAGGTTGTAACAATTTTCAGCATATAAATCTTCTGTATAGTAGGCGATTGTAACAACTTCATGATAGCGCGTATACATATTCTGCAGCATTATGCTGTAGCTGCTGGGACAATAGACTTCGATAAGTCTATTTAAATGCGAGGTAACAATTTTTACACAGCTTTATTTTGTAAATATACCAGCAAAATAGTTGTAATTGTCTTCTTTACAGCATTGAACTCAAACGTGTTTGTCTTAAAGCAGTATTTGGAATTACGGCACAATATATGGATGACAAATCGTGTGGTGTCGGGTGTTAGTATGAATTTAAAATCTCCAGTTTAAGGATGTTTTCAGCAGTAAAAAATCATCAGAGTAACACGTTGTCCCCAAACAGGACATTATTCCAACGTAGACATGTTAGAATTCAATAGCAAATTGGAGGGGATGTAGATTAGATCAAATCAATCAGTCGTGTAGCGGATCACCTGGGCAAAAAATCTGGTTCCGGTCTGCACAGCATTCGAGCTCACTGCGCGCTGGGTAAAAGTTTTTAGTTATTCACGATATATATTGTTTTTAACAAAGCTTTTTCTACAATGCCTCATCAAATTTTCTAAATAAAGGTGCTGAAAAACGCGCCGAAGGCACATACTTTTTGAAAGAAATTGACAAAAAATGTAACGCGCGGAAAATTTGTTTAAAATCTTTGTTGCGCAGATGGGGAACATTTTGCTGTGGACTGGGCGGACCCAAAAATATTGCTGCGCGGAAGTGAAATTTCTGCAGCTCTTTGCTACGTGGGGGTAAACTGTTTGGTCCACACTGCGCAGGGTTAATATTTGCCTTGCGGAACTTTTTTGATGTGGTTTGCTGCGTGGGGGTAAAAATATTGTTGCGCAGGATAACATTTTGCTGCGAGGGGATATAATTTTTACTGGGTTTTGCTGTGTGGAGTTAAGCTTTGCTGCACGGGTAAAATTTGTCCTTGCCTGCACATGTGTACTCTCTCCGAGATCCAGGAGGTACAACTAAGTATTGTTAAACGTTATCCGCTAACAAGAGGTCACTCTTCCTATTATAAAATCTTGCTGAAAGCTAAAACAACAGTCATCAGTTTTGCCGCATAATAGTATCAGGTTTGATGCCACTAGTTTAAAGTTGGGAGAATTCCACATAATTTATTCTCCCTGTCTACTGTCGCTATGCCAGCACCATAGGAGACAATACTATAGCCTTCCCCATGTATAGCTACCTCGGCTGCGGCGCAGAGAATGGGGTTTCGTTGAATGTCTTTTTTGCAAGATGGTGTGCATTTAGCATCACCAGGAACCTGATGACTACTCATGCTTTGGACAGTATCTGACCAATCTCCGTCGTTCCATAGAACGAATCTCCGACTCAGTGATTCATAGACGCACTCGTCAACTAAAAGCCTACAAAGAATGTCTGCCATCCTTACTGTACTTCTATGTTTTCGATCATATAAGTATACTTTATAGCACGGCTCTGCGTGCATTCAGAGATTTATACGCACGCCGTGCGGCAAGCTCCGAGTGTGTGGCACGAGTGCCACGCACGAGGGCTTCCCGTGTGACGCTGCATTAATCTCTGAATGCAAGCAATGTCGTGTTGTAAAGTACTTATACACCGAAACAAGCTACAAATGAAGCTTGCCTCTAAACTACTGAAACTTGATTCTCTGATGCTGCAGCTGAGAAATAAATTCAAGCAATTTTAAAGATTGTCCGGCAGTAAATTGCCGCTGCTGGGAGGCCTTTTTTTGGTGTGCAGCTGAGCTGTCTAGGTTGGAGCTCAGCTGCATACACTGCTGCACTATGCATTTCTCTGCATGGCGCAGCAAATTAGTTTAGGTCCAGGCCTCCCAGCGTGCACCGTGCGGATAAGTAACTTATCCGCACGGTGCACGATATAGAAGAGCAACAAAGCTCTCTGTAGCGTGCACTCAGCTATATATACGCACGCAATAACATAGGAAAAGAGAGAGTGAGTTGTATAAGAAGCGATGGTTAAGGTCGTGCTCCCCTTACGTGCAGATGTAGTTGCAGAAAGTGCAATTATTGCCCGATTTCATTCAAATTTTCAGAAAATGCATCGGAAATGATAATAAACGTCCTGTAAAAACGCCAGCTTCATAACATTCATGCACAGTGAGAAACAAAAATTTGAAGTTCTAGAACTATATATACAAAATTATGCCCAGCGACTATAATCGTTTTAAAACTTATTATGTGCTCTACAACTTTGCTTTTAGACATTAGTCTCTAGCTCTTATCGGTTTTGAGCAGTGAATTTTTGAAACATTTTTGCTTAAAAATTGGTTATTTTTGACACGATCTTGCTGAAATCAGGTTTTGTCTAATTGGAGCCAGTGTACACAACAAGTGTAGACACACTTATACTCAACTTAAAGAGCATCAAAATAGGCACAAATTAGGTTAATTAGAGCACTGTACAATGAAGAAGCCTGAAGTTCTGGGCGAATAACTGATTTTGTCAAATTGCGGCCAAAATTTTTTGACCGAAGATTGCTCCACAACCAATGCGTGGATCTAAAAGATATGCTACCCGGAACGGATTTTTATTTTTCTCTTTATCAGCCTCCAGTCAAGAGCAATGATTTTTCAAAGTTGGAAAAAATGCCAAATTTTCAGAAAATGCTCAATTTCTGTATACTGAAGCAATAGTTTGGCAAAATCAAAAACCCGTCCCTGGCAAATTATTTCAGAAACACATTGGATACGGGCATTTTCTTGTTGCGTAAAAATTTTTCAGAAAAAAATTTGGTCGAAAATTGTGGCTACTTTTGGTACGTTTGCAACCAATACAAACTAGGTAGACACGTTTCAGTGATACCAAACAACGCAGAAAGTGTAGAGCTTCATTTTGATATATGGTTTAATTCATAACTCTCAATATTGAGTAAGTTACAACTTTCCAAAGTGGACTGAATGTAAGACACTGATTCTGAAACACTGTCGACGAGCCATGGCCTGCAGGGACATTACAGTCAGGCAGATCATATTCTTCAACAACTTTAGACTATCCAAAGCTGTATGGACCGCTTGCTTATAAATACCATAGGCTCAACCAAAATGCAGAAAGAGTCAGATAAAGTTTTGTCTTTTCAAGGTTTTTCGTCTTACTTATCAGCAAGATCATACACTGTCTGTTTGTTTGTACTGTGGACAAAACACTCACCGTTGTATAAATTGTACCATCTCATTCTGTTAAAACATGCAAGACGGCTGCATCGAAGGGTATTAGGAGATCTGTCACACTTGTGACCACTTAGTTTACGTAAAATCATGTCACCTCTTAATTTAACACTGCGTACAGTTAACTACACAAACACCATATTTTAACATAGTTAATTTGGCACAAATATTGCTAACATTCTATCTTAAAGCACAGCATTACTGGTTAAATGTAATGTTTAATGTTTCATGGCAAAGGCGAGGAGGTATTCATGTAAACAGACGACATAGTTGAATTAGAAGCCCAAGTAACACTTTCTCCAGTTGAATTGCTTGATAAGGTTGCAGAGGAACTGGCAACAGTCATTGTTTCTACTAAAATATATGGTACCCGTTAAAATAAACTCATGAACTTCAGGCACTGAATACCTACTTATGAATCTGAGACAAAAGCTGAAGTGGCAGGGCAAACTAAAATTAATTGAAAACTAATTGTATGTGTTTGATTGTATATGCATTGTATATGCACGCGTACCTGTGTCTTCGACTTCGACCCAAACCTCACAGCCCGCATTAATGGGGGGGGGACTAAAATGTGGGTGCTCCGAATTTGTCCGATTGGCCTACTTTTTGGCGAAGTTAAAGAGCATGGGTGTGGTCAAAAAGTACTTGGTCGTTGGTTCTTAGCTGCCTTCCAGCCATGTGCAGCCGTCGCGTTTATGTGCCCGACCCCCCCTTTTTCACAACTACCAACATAACTAATTAAACATCTCTGCTGGGTGCAAGTCCCTAGCTTCAAGCTTGTCCTTTATGCTTTGGCATATGTGCCCCTATCGGCAGAAAAATACTAGACTTCTGTATCTTATCTGCGTCTAACGGAATCACTCTTCAAATTAGAAGTTTCGGCAAAATTTTGAAAATTTTTGGCTAACGAAAGGAATATTTTATTGCTGGTGCGAGCTATAAAGCTGTAATTTGGCATATACAGAGGACCCTATAAGAGTACTCATTTGTGCCAAATGGCAAGAAATTCTGCCGCCTGAAAAAATTTTATGTCAACTTTAACCTTCAAAAATTGCCAAAATCGCCATTTTCAGTCTGTCGGATCATGTGTAGAGAATTTCTGCAGCCATAGAAGTCGCAAACCTTCACTAATGGAGCTGAAGTCGTTTGTTGGTGCGTTTTCAATTACGCAGAGTTCAAATGTCAAAAATTGTAATTTCAAAAAATTTGACTTTCGATTTCTGGGGTACCATTGCCAAAAAAGGCAATTTTGCCAATTTTTAAAGATTAAATTTGACATAAAAATTTTTTCAGGCGGCAGAATTTCTTGCCATTTGGCACAAATGAGTACTCCTGTAGGCCTCTGTATTTGCCAGTTTACAGCCTTATAGCTCGAACCAGTAATAAAATATTCCTTTCGTTGCCAAAAATTTTCAAAATTTTGCCGAAACTTCAACTTTGAACAGTAATTCCCTTAGATGCACATAAGATACAGACATCTAGTAGCTTTCTGCAGATATTGGCAAAGGACAAGCTTGAAGCTAGTGTCTTGTAGCCAGCAGAAATTTTTAATTAATTATGTTGGTAGTTGTGAAATAGTGGGGGGTCGGCCACATAAACGCGACGGCTGCACATGGCTGGAAGGCAGCAAAGAACTAACGACCAAGTATTTTTGACCACACCCATGCTCTATAACTTCGCCAAAAAGTAGGCCAATCGGGCAAAGTAGACGCAAAAGTTTATTCGCTGCCCCCTTAAGTACTGCTATGAGGCTAAGCTTTTACAGCTACATTACCGTGAAACAAAACATAGTGGGATGCTGTAGATCTTATTAAATAGAAATAGGACTATCGGTTGACGTGAGTTTACAGTAAACCTAATCTGAATCACACTCAGCTAACTTAGAAGATATTTAATTCTCAGTTTTCATATTTGATATTTGTTTAATTTTAGACAAGATAATTTTGTTTTAGTTGAAAATGCACTCTGCTTACTACAATAAGTTCCATTTGTTTCAAACCCCGGTGGACAAATACACTGGATATTGTCCGGGGAATGGAAATGGCAAGTCGCACCAAAGGGACACACTGATTCAGGGCCTTCGAGTTCACATCGGTCTAAAATTAGTGTAATTTAGCTAATAAGGTGTGTTCTGCTGAAGCCAACAGTCAAATGTTATCTCCTGGTTTAGGTCATTATTGCATCCAATTAACGACAACAAATTACCATTAGAGTTTTTTCTTATGTTTTGTGACAACAATATGAAGATAAGATACGCAAGATTGGCCTGTTTCAGAAGCTACATTGTACCTATGTCTGTAGTGGCTAAAACATCGTTGTGTTGTGTCCAAGTTCAACAATAGTTGAAAACCTTATTAGACAAATTATTCTTCCTCATATCAAAAGATCAAAAACGCGCTCAAAATGTAAATTGAAAAATGGTTCCCAAATAACTAAATAGTGTGCTTGAAGTACGGAAAACTAAATAAGCACAATGCTTTGTTCTGGTTTGATATTGAATTAATTCAAATGTAAAAAGTAAATATACAACTATAATTCAGTTGCTGCCTGATTTCATAAGCTGTAGTCGAAGTACCGTTCCTACCTTCATCAGACCAATCGCCCCAATCATTGACTCCATCCAGCACCCAGTCTTGAAATACACAAATGCATGGATTGTTGCGGCACTGAAATATTGTTTGATCTTCGATGCTGCAGATTTTACTTGTACCTAAATTAAAATTGCGTTACCCTGATAAATATTAGTGATGTATGAGGGATCACAGTTTTCTACACACATTTTTTTGTCTCCTTTCGTTTTAAATAGCTATTCATTGTCTTTTTAGATAAACATCTAAACTCATATGTTAATGCGTAAAATTCCAAGCAAAACGAGAATAATAGCTCCAGCTGGTTAATAAATAAATAGGTCATGTAAGTACCCAAGAAATATATTTACAGGTAGGGTTGGCAGGAATTCTTTCAGCAAATGGTCTAATAGGTAGAGTGAGAGTGCAAAGACAACTTCTGTTTCCTAATCGCTTGGGCCAATAGAAGGACCATTTTGAAACTTTTTTCATCGGCCCAATTGTCGATTTTCCAAAATTCCTACTACAAATTCGTCAAAAACTGTTTATCGACATTGTATGGGTATAGAACTCCCTCCTACAATCTTGTGCGTTTAGTTGCAGTAAAATGCTTCTTCTATTTACAATTGGAACGGTCCAAGCAAACAACGTCAGCCACTGATTCATCTACGCAGCGACAACCATCACATTTCACTTTGCCAGACCAACACTCTGAAACAAAACGTTACCATACGTAAAAATTAAGTAAACAAGCTTAATCAAGTAAACAAGCTTTTTCACAACAGTGTAAGCGTTATTTGCTCAACAAACTTCCAATACATGCAATTTTAACGGCATTTCCGGCATAACGTTGCAAATTAGTAACGAGGGAGAAAATGGACGTTGTTTGGTCAGTGCAAAAAGTATTAGTCCCTCCAATGCTAAATCTCCAGTGTTTTTAATCCAACGCAAGCCTGCTACATCTAGAAAAACGTCTAAAAACATTGTCTGTCCTTGTGTTTCTACAGCATTAAGACTGATGCGATAGTTTGACCAAAACTGCACCATGTTTGATTATTTAATTGTGAGCGTCCTGGAGCCAAAATCGAAATGTGTGTAGATATAACTCAACTTATAGACAATGTCTCGCAAATTTATTTGGGCTAGTTCTTGTTTTGCTGCTACAAAAATTGCTACAGCTGCAACCAGTTTTGTTCAATTTCCAGAAGTGTCAGTTTAGGCGAAATTTTGACATAACTCGACTTTGACTGCTTCTAAAGTTTGCTGGGTGCATCAGAGACCCTGCAATGTTTAAGTATAAAATAATATTACTGACTTCCGTGCTCTTTAAGATTCTGGGACCAGTCTCGTATTTTTAGGCCAAAAGATAAGAAAGTTTTGGTTTTTTTCTTTAGGCTTCCAATAGGTAAACACGACACGGGATTGGTTGTTATGGCTGAAAAGAGGACACGAAAATGAACATTTTTGTTTCTACAACCTTTGCGCTATCTCCAGTGGTTAAGGCAGTATAAGCAAAAACTGTTTTTAGGGTCAAAAATGGCCATTTTCGAGGAAATCAGTCTTTTCAAAATTACTGCCACATATTAAGGACAAACTTAGCTTATTTATACTCAATTGATGCAGCGTTCGAATGCCCATTTGATGAATGCCTATTAGCCGAAATTTATTGCTTTAACCCAGAGACTTGGCCGAAAAAACCATTTTGGCAAAACTGCGATTTTTTTGTTTCGAACATCGATTTCTCAAAAACTACTGGACGGATTCCGGAGATTTTTGGCAGAATTGAAATTCGGCCTTCGGCAAAGAGACAGGTTTCTTGGTTTGGGCTAAAACGTATCCAGTAGCAAGAAAACTCAATGCGAAGTTGCGAAATTTCGTGTTAATACCGTGCATATGGCCGATTTTCTCGAACGTTAAGACCTGCTGAGCCAAATCCAGGAAAACGTCCCTCAGTTCGTATGTCCTTCATATAGTGGCACAAAAAGAACTTTTGGGCGATTCTTGAGTGTTGAGAAATCGACGTTAAAAAATGTTTGGTCTATATTCATCCTGTTAGATGTCAGCATATCAGAAAATTTCTGAAATGTTTTTGCTAATTTTGCCAGTTTCGTAAACCCATATGAATGTTCAGACAAGCTTTAAAACGATGTATATAGCTCTTTCCAACTTCCAAAATTGCGAAAGTTAGAGCGTTTCAAAAAGTCATCCCAAAAGGACTGCACAAAGGGATACCAGTACCTTAAGCAGTGGACCGCGGGTGCACCGGAATCCCACCAGGGGCCGATGTTATGAACGCCTAAACCCGGGTTAAGCCAAAAACCTGGGTTAGCTTTGCTATCTTGAACACATAAAATTAACCCGGGTTTGCGATTAACCCGGGATTAGGCGTTCATATCATCGGCCCCTGGCGTCCCATTTCTGCGAGTGCCTGGATGGAAGAGATGGGTCTTAAATCATAAAAATAAATTTCGCCATAAAAAGGTGGAAACTCAGTTGGCACCGTTTAATACAGAAAAGTCAAGCTTAACATGCGATTCAACGATTTAACAATTTAGTTATATTCTTGTTCTTTTAACCTCGTAAAGACCTCTTTAAATTAATTGCAGCATTCTGTGAAAAATGTATAAAAATGAATGACCGCTACTGCAGTGTTGGAATTTCACCACAGTTTGCTCATCAGCAGTACGCCTATGGCATAATGAACTCAGTTTCGACACTTTAGCCAGACTAAAAATTGTGCAACAAATCTAGTTCGAAATCCAAACAACTTTCGTCTGTTTCCAACGAAATTGCAAAATTCTATGTGAAGTTTTTTTTGTATTTTAATTGGATAGGGCTTGCTTCAGTTTTACTGGTTTTGCTTTATAGCCTCACAACAACTAGTTTTTGATTTTGGCAAGCTACGCAGAAAATTTCGAAAGATTGCTAATGCATACTGGCACTGTTAACAGCGAGAAGTTGCAGCAAATTCCAATATGCAACCATTTAAATGGAGTTAAATTCGAAGCTGGAAGACCGATATGTGCGATACAAAGTAATATTAGTAATATTATAAGTAACAAGTAGGCCCCAAAAGGAGCAATATTCCTGCGAGACCTGTTATTATTTTACTGTGAAAATTATCTTCTTTCGCAACCTCCATTCAAAGTTTAGAAGCTCTGGTTGATGTTCCCACTTCACTTGACTTCTCTTATTCGTTTCAATTTCCAACTATTACTCCCAAAGATGATATATACCAAGGGTTAGTGAGCACCATTTAATAGAATACGGTTCTTGATTCGGTAGTTCCTCAAAATGAATGGGACATTCAAATATTTTCATCACTTCATTTCTATCACTTATTCATATATTCATTATTTTCTTAAAATTTTTCGATTTTTGATATTGGCAAACCGACCAATAGATATGATTTCTGCAGTCCTCCTGCAGTTGTAGGGGAAACTGTAGAAATAAATAGGCTTAAACTGTTCCTTATAAGCAACAGCCTATGCCTAAATTTCATTGCATTGCGATTGCACTATCGGACCGAACTTATAATGTCCAGTGCAAGCAATAAGGATTACCTAACGCACCTGTGTGTAGCTCCCAAGCTACACTGGTGCTCAAAAAATGTGCAATCGTTTGATTGCTGACAGCCGAAGCGTGAAAGCAGTCAATTCTCTTGCTTAAATACTTGCTTGCTAACCTAATTTGCGTAATCTAAACACAAAAAAATCAGCCCTAAGCTAGCCGTGTGTTGAGATAGGGCTTCCATGTGAAGAAATGACTCATGTGCTAAAGATATCCATTCTTTTTTAAACATTCCTGCTCCAGCAGGAATAATAAAAATTCTTTATAACATTCATTACATCTGATAAATTGCAGTAGAGATGCCTGTTTTTAACCAGCAACGCTTACGTTCATCATAGCCTTCAGCACAGTCTTCCACACAGTCATGGAATTTGCTAATGTCAATGCACTTTTCTCCACAGTCGAATTGGCCTTGTTCGCAAGATCCTGGGAATCTGGACAGCAGCTCTAAACAAAGTAAAAAGCTCAAGTAATTTTATATTCTCATGCGCTTATAATTAGTGTAGGTTGAAATTAAACGCTTACCTTCTTCTGAGTGTAGATTTCTTTCTTTCTATCTTCATATTATATATACCATGTTCAAAAAGTTGCCAACATATATTTGTAGAATAAATTGAACTGTGCACACTTATTTATGGAAAGAATTATTTTCTATTATTATTTATTTTATAAATAATTCATAATAAATAATAAGGGTATTTCTAAGAAGCATGGTGATTTCGAAAAGCTAATATTATTGGATCGCCAAACTTGAAGCTATCAATTCCAAAACTTCTAAAAGAAACCAACTATAAACTTTTAGCTAATTCAATATGTTTGTGGAGATTGCTCCAGTCTTTTTGTCCGCAACGCAAAACCCAATCAGTTACATATATTTGACCTTATTTGTATCTATTTGTATGCACTTTCTTCGACCGAATGACAAACTTTGTTATACCAATCCTCCTAACTAACTAGAGATATTACATCCTTCAGCTCAGACAAAATGATGAGTGTAGCTTGCAAGGGCATGGGAGCGACAACTCCGTTAGCGATCTAACCAGAAAACTCTCCTAGCTAACGCATTTCCATAAAATTTCCTCAGTTAATATTAAACTGTTAATCAGGTGCGACATTACGTTGGTTGAATTGTTTAGACCAATGAAGCTTAAAGTCATTTCCCGTTTATTTTCAGTGTACTCACCTAATGTTCTGATCATAGTTTGTGGTGGTCCTGTAGTTTGGCCAACTGACAGTGAAGTTGGCAACAGTAGAGCAAAAAGAAACATTTCCACCCCGTTAATGAACAAATCAACTGAAATGGCGCCATGTAGCACTTGCTTAAATACTTTGCAACATAATGAAAACAACTAGCATAATTTGCGTCAACTATGTAGGCCAACTGAATTAAGCAGTAATTCCCATTTTCAGAGTAAGCCTCCTACGTTTGATGCAATAACTGCCACAAATACCAGCCCACACCTGCCCACAGCGGTTACTGTTTCATCAAAGTGGGGCCCTTGCTAAAATAACAATAATGAAATTCCATGAATAGTTTCCAACTTATAATTACCTACAATAGTTCTCTGACTAAGTATACCGATATAAAACTCTAAATAATGTTAATAAGTCGGACTGTACGGAAATACTTTTACTACTTCTTCAAAACTGTTGCACCGGAAGAAATGGATTTTACACTTAGTCGCTCTAAGCCCACCTGAATAGTTTATTGAAAGAATACTCAGTTTTTGTTTTTGCGTCATCACCTTTATTTCCACCTTTTTGTGTGCACTACTCCATAGTAGTGAAACTGAAAAAACGTTTCAAGACACAAGCTTAGTAAACGAAAACGGAACTGGTTTAAAAATAACCTGTTCGATTAAAAATAGACCTAAATATTTGTTAACAATAACGATCTAATATGTCTTGGACCCTGCTGACAAGTTATTTGAAATGCTTCATCAGGATACGTTTGCACAATGTGATCACAATCACTCTTCGTTCTATTTCGATTTTGGTACAGTGAGGTTCCATTTTGTCGACAAATGATTGCTTAATTACTCTGCTTTACTTTGAAGCAAGCCCATCCAATCCAGCAAAACAATTTGTCGATCCGATCCACATCACTATTTAACATTATATCGCATTTATGAACTACATGTCACTACAACGGGAAAGTAAACGGGAATCCAAAAACTTCTTTGAACCTCCGTTTAAGAAAGAGTATATGTTAACTACCGGTTTACTGTCCGGTTACTAAACCGGCACTTAAATGGCGAAACGATAGCAGGTTCTTTTAGGTCGCTCAAATAGTAGGGGCAACTCGCTCTAATAGAAAAGATAAATCCTAACTAAGATACCCTAATAGAAAGAAAAAGAGGCCATGATGTTTAATAAGAACTTACGGTGATTTACTGAAGGCGGATCATGAAGGCAGTCAATAAGCATAAATTGGCACTACTGGCCCGACTGTACGACAGATGAACAGTAATAAGGCAAATTGAATCGAATGAATAGAATGAAGAATGCTTCCGTTTATATAACCCCAATTTTGATGACAATTTGGAATATGTAAATTAGATATGCAAATTAGATAGCTAATATTGCAAAGCCAGTGTTATTACACAAAAGGAATGAAGAAACTTAGAAAAAGTAGGTTTTTAACATCATCCCCTGGCAAAGGTATTTTAGCGCCTGCTAAAATTTCCAATATGGAAGAGAGTGCTACCATACATCGAAGATTAGGTTTAGATGGTAAAATTTGAAGAAAAAGACTTTCAAGCATGGGCGACCAGTAAGCGACCATAAGGAAGTCCTGGCGCATTTACTACCCATGATAGCAAAAGTAACTTCAGATTGTAAGCCCAAGAAAGACTTACTCGAAGAAGAATAAAAATTAGATTAGAAAGATTGGTAGCAAATGGTAGTCAAGTACAAGCTACTTGAAAAATGGGGATATATTCGTACTTGAACGTAAACTTGATAGCATCTTAAACACGATACTGCAAGTCAAATTCAGAAAATGCGAAAACCCGTATTACAGTACAATATACGACGAGAATTAAGTATACAACAGTACAAAAGAGTAAATGTGGCAAAGTACCTTTACAACAAATTCAAAAAATTAAAGTACAACAAAAATACCTGTACACAATTCAAAAACTAAATACGACATTCATACTTTACAACAGTTTCAAAAGAGTAAATACCACATAGATTATCTGTACAACCATTCAAAAGGTTAACATATAGCTTATTCGCTAACAATGCAAAAATTCAATTACAGTACAAAATAGCAATACTGAATACTGAAGTCATGAGAAGAACAGAAACTACCGTGTCAGTACAATCCATTCTAACTCAACTCTTGGACCTATGGCATAAATGCCCTCAGCATCAATGAATTGTATTACCGATAAGGTAGTTTAAAGAAATAACAAAATCTAGAAAATACATAACGAATCCAAATTAAACTAACTCAAAATTCAACTGAGAATAACGAAAATTCAAAATTTTCTTTGCGCGAAAGATAGTAATTTCGAAATATCCTAAAAATTTCTAAAGAAAAACATCACAAAAAATCCATAAGAACACAAACGTATTTCCAATTACATCGTTCATCCCCGAACAGAAAAGAATGAGTGCCTACGAATTCACACACAACAGAATAAAGAATTCCAAGAAATTACATCCAAAACTAAATAGCAATGTACAAAAAGAAACAATTAACAAATACATACAAGTAAAGACAATTATAAAGTATACATTAAAGACAATTGTACAAATTCAAAAGCGTATAGACTGTTGCTAACTAAGAAAGAGTTCAGAAAGAAATTTCCAATTCGTCAATTGTGGCAGTTCTTTGTATTACTGCTTTAATGAGGAGCAGTTCATCGACAATTGGTTACGTAGAACTCCATGGAATGCATCGATGTAGAATCATCAAAGAGCTGCTTATCTAAAAGAAACAAAACAAACACAACCACATATATACTCAAAATTTTAAGCTAACAAATCCCAATTTGAAAGAAATTCAAGAGAATAGAGAAAAAAGACAGAAATGCGAAAGATAAGATTGCTATAGACAGAAATGCGAAAGATAGGATTGCTATAGCTTCAAATAACAAAAGATATCCGTTATAGCACTTAAGCCTCCAAGTAGAAAATGAAATAAGCATAAAGCTAACTATTCTACCACAGAAATACAAAACATCAATTACACAACTAAATAAAGTCTTCAGCTTGTGATGAAGTTAGCTTGCTGGCAAGGATACAGTTACAAAATACCATTAGGACAAATAACTTCAAAACAAATCCTAACTACTACTATATTTACAGACGCTGGCATCTTGTTTTATTTGGTCCTTTTATTATATACAGGACTCGTTTGCCTCTTTTGAGATGCCTTAATTTTCTCTGCGTCTTTATCTACAGCATCTTTTTTTGGGCTTATTGCTGTATATGCATATAAATACGGTTAACAAACTCAACAAAAATACAAAGTCCATAATAATGCCAAAGTATCAAAGAATAACAAAGTACAGACTGGTAAATATGATCATTAGCAAGCTAACTCTTGTATTATAGCAAGAATTCTTCGTTGAACGTATCAATGAGGCGTTTTAGAATTGATGGTTATACACGGGTCAAAAGCTATCTAATTTGCATATTCACTGTCACCTAAGTTAATACAATGTTTTATCATCACTTTACGGCTTGCGCTTGTACAGACCACTAGTGTTTTATTTTCTGCCGAATTCTCCCTCGAATTCCGTATTGCCAAATTGATTCATCATGCCAAATGACGATAATATAGAAGATGAAGCTGGAGAGTCTCAATCCAACGGACTTGTCGTTTCTCCCGAAGAATTGTCAAGCCTAATCAAAAGAGCTATGGATTCAAAGATGGCGGACGTGGAACAGCGTAAATCAAAGCATCCTGATCCGCCCAAACTGAGATATAAGGGTAATCAAGCCCAGTGCGACTTTAATGACGAACTCCGCTCGAAGCTTTCCAAGGCGTCAAAATTGATCAAATCCGGTGACCCGGATGCCCTGGAGAAAATAGCTGAAATCATCGAAGGCGCGAAAGACAAGATCGATCTTCGTCAAAAGATGATAAAATTGGCGGATAGGTCTGGCTGGGACGTGGTAGACGAATATGTGGGCGACGATTTGGCATCGGATTCGGAGGATGAGAAAAAGATACGATCTGCGGAAGCCAGGGCCCTGAAGAAGCGACGACTGGCCCGCGGGCGGCCCTTTCGTTCCGGCCCCCGCGGGCGCGGGGGCACCCGGTCTGAACGTCCATGGTTCTACGGTTTCCAATACTCAGGCTACTACCCACAACAACAGCAACAGCCAACGATTCCAAGCCTTTTCCAGGCAGGTCCTAGCCATGGCGGATTCTCCTCGCCCTATGCCAACAGCAGTGGTTTCCGACCTAAACAGGCCAAATACCCATGCTTCGAATGTGGTAAGACAGGCCATTGGGCCTCCGATTGCCCGGACAGAACCAAATCCAAGCAGTGAGCCAATCATGAAATGTAAGTATAATATTAACAGCAGTTGTAGCATAAAAGGGCGCTTACAACGACATATTTCGTTTTGGCAAAAAATTGAAGCCTCTGGTTATGTTCTAAAAATTATAGAGTCAGGCTATGTTATTCCTTTCGAATCAGAATCCGCACAGAGAAAGATGAGAAATAATACATCAGCTAATCAAAATTCGGATTTTGTTGTTCAATCTATTACAAACTTACTGCAAGAAGGCCTAGTAACCGAACTGAAAAGCGGTTCGGAGCCCAGGATAGTCAGCCCGCTTTCTGTTGCTGTCCAAAGTTCTGGTAAAAAGAGATTAATTTTGGATCTTCGATATTTAAACTCTTACGTTAGAAAACAAAAGTTTAAGATGGAAGGCATACATACCGCTGAATCATACTTAGTGCCTAATGGTTTTATGTTTTCTTTTGACCTGAAAAGTGGGTATCACCATGTTGATATAGCGTCTGATCACCAAACTTTCCTAGGTTTTCACTGGTATTTTAATGGAAAATGGCGGTTTTTTCAGTTTACTATTTTACCCTTTGGCCTTACCTCGGCGCCGTATGTGTTTACAAAAGTGCTTAGACCTATGGTGAAACGCTGGCGATCTCAGGGTATACCTTTTG
>JASAND010003888.1:0-118439 GCA_030248195.1 Trissonchulus latispiculum
CTTTGAAGCTCCGTAACTCGAATTTGCTACAGTTTGGTGGTTGGCCCTATTACAACTTTTAATCTACTCAACCAAGAGCTTTCGAATGATCCCCATATTCGGCGGTTTCGCACTACTTTCAATTTTGAACCATTTTAGCCGATTTGGGCCATTTTTTGACCTATTTGTAGCCTCATAACTCAATATTCGTGCATTTGGCGGCTTTGCCCAATTACAACTTTTAATCTACTCAACGAGAGCTTTCGAATAAGCCCCATACTGGGTGGTTTCCGATGCTTTCAATTTTGAGCCATTTTGGCCGATTTTGACCATTTTTGACCTCTTTGAAGCTCCGTAACTCAATTTTCGTACAATTTGGCGGCTTGGCCCTATTACAACTTTTTATCTACTCAACGAGAGCTTTCGAATGAGCCCCATATTGGGCGGTTTCCGATATTAGCAATTTTGACCATATGCAGCATCACCGTATCGAGTACTTTCGCATACCGCAAGGGGGGGAACCCCCCGCACTTCAGTCAACACTTCACCCCACCCCCTAACCCCCCTGAAAATTTCAGCCCAATCGGGCCACCCTAGCAAAAGTTAGAGGGGGGGGACAGGGGGTGGTCACGAGAATAATAATAACTAGCGACTGCGAGAGTGTGTTGCCCACCTGCACATTCCATTTAGGTCACAGCTTTATTTCCTAAGACTTTGATAGCCTCTCGTTCAAGAAATGCGTGCTTCTGCAATATGCTTGGTTTTATTCGAATACAATAATGACGACACCTTCATCCTAAAATGGTTGCCCTTAGAAGGGCAGTTGGGATAAGTGATATTTATATTACACTTTGTTAACACTACTTCATACAAATGGTTGCCCTTAAAAAGGCAGTTGGGATAATTACGAATTACCTTATAACCGACTTTTCAACCAAATCGGAGACAAAAAGTTTTTGACCATTTTTGACACCTTTGCCTGAACATGGTTGCCCATAAAAGGGCAGTTGGGATAAGCAATTTTCAACTACATATCGCTAAAAGTTATTTGATATACCATTCTAAACGTGTCCTAGCAAATACACCGGCTCATCTTGACTAACTAGTGCAAAAAACACGGATATTAGGTGTTTCTGGGCAGTTTGCTCAATTTTGCGGTCTCCAACAGTGTAACTTTTGGCCATATCACGAGATTCTCAAAAGGTAGAAAAATTTCGATTGCAGATTTGGAATCTGCGTCCCCGAATTACCTTATAACCGCCTTTTCAACCAACTCAGAGACAAAAAAGTTTAGACCGTCTGGCACTGTGACGACAGTCTGCTCACTTTTGCGGTCTCCAACATCAATTTTTTAAAAATTAAATTCCCTGCCCTGGTCGACTGGGTGGAGATAGAGTGATGAAATTCACGGATGCACACCTTCTTTTCACGCTCTTCAAAATGAGGTATTAACCAACCCTGTACCCCTTCCCAATCTCGAGTTCTAGGGGCGAAAAACAACTGATAATAGGCGTTTCCAGAGAACCGGAACCACCACCTTCGATTTTTAAAAATTTAAATTTTAAATTCCCTGCCCTGGTCGACTGGGTGGAGATAGAGCCATGAAATTTACGGATGCACACCTTCTTTTCACGCTCTTCAAAATGAGGCATTAACCAACCCTGTATCCCTTCCCAATCTCGAGTTCTAGGGGCGAAAAACAACTGATAATAGGCGTTTCCAGAGAACCGGAACCACCACCTTCGATTTTTAAAAATTTAAATTTTAAATTCCCTGCCCTGGTCGACTGGGTGGAGATAGAGCCATGAAATTCACGGATGCACACCTTCTTTTCACGCTCTTCAAAATGAGGTATGAACCAACCCTGTACCCCTTCCCAATCTCGAGATCTAGGGGCGAAAAACAACTGATAATAGGCGTTTCCAGAGAACCAGAACCACCACCTTCGATTTTTAAAAATTTAAATTTTAAATTCTCTGCCCTGGTCGACTGGGTGGAGATAGAGTGATGAAATTGATGGATGCACACCTTCTTTTCACGCTCTTCAAAATGAGGTATTAACCAACCCTGTACCCCTTCCCAATCTCGAGTTCTAGGGGGGGGACACCCACCTGCTAATAATAAGAATAATAATAACTAGCGACTGCGAGAGTGTGTTGCCCACCTGCAAATTCCATTTGGGTCAGAGCTTTATTTCCTAAGACTTCGATAGCCTCTCGTTCAAGAAATGGGTTCTTCTGTTATATGATTGGTTTTATTCGAATACAATAATGACGACAACTTTATCCTAAAATGGTTGCCCTTAAAAGGGCAGTTGGGATAAGTGATTTTTATATAACACTTTGTTAATACTGCTTCATACAAATGGTTGCCCTTAAAAAGGCAGTTGGGATAAGTGATTTTCCAATTACACTTTGTTAGCACGACTTCATACAAATGGTTGCCTTTAAGCAGAAAGTTGGGATAAGTGATTTTTCAAGTATACCTTGAATATATGCTGCTTCATACAAATGGATGCCCTTAAGAAGGCAGTAGGGATAAGCGATATTTTGACTAAACGTCGATTGCAGATTTGAAATCTGCGTCCTCGAATCACCCTAGGACCGACTTTTCAGCCACATCGGAGACAAAAAGTTTTTGACCATTTTTGACACCTTCATCTGAAAATGGTTGCCCATAAAAGGGCAGTTGGGATAAGCAATTTTCAACTTAATATCGCTAAAAGTTACTTGATATACCATTCTAAGCCGTGTCCTAGCAAATACACCGACTCATCTTGACTAACGAGTTCGAAAAACAACTGATAATAGGCGTTTCTAGCTGTTTGCTCACTTTTGCGGTCTCCAACAGTGGAACTTTTGGTCATATCTCGAGATCCATACAAGCTAGAAAAATTTCGATTGCAGATTTGGAATCTACGTCCCCGAATTACCCTATGACCGACTTTTTTATCTTCATCTTGACTAACGAGTTCAAAAAACACAGATATTAGGCGTTTCTGGGCAGTTTGCTCACTTTTGTGGACTCCAACAGTGTAACTTTTGGCCATATCTCGAGATTCCCAAAAGGTAGAAAAATTTCGATTGCAGATTTGGAATCTGCGTCCCCGATTTACCTTATAACCGACTTTTCAACCAAATCGGAGACAAAAAGTTTTTGACCATTTTTGACACCTTTATCTTAACATGGTTGCCCATAAAAGGGCAGTTGGGATAAGGAATTTTCGAATAAATATCGCTAAAAGTTACTTGATATACCATTCTAAGCCGTGTCCTAGCAAATACACCGGCTCATCTTGACTAACGAGTTCGAAAAACAACTGATAATAGGCGTTTCCAGAGAACCAGAACCACCACTTTCGATTTTTAAAAATTTAAATTTTAAATTCCCTGTCCTGGTCGACTGGGTGGAGATAGAGCGATGAAATTGACGGATGCACACCTTCTTTTCACGCTCTTCAAAATGAGATATTAACCAACCCTGTACCCCTTCCCAATCTCGAGATCTAGGGGGGGGACACCCACCTGCTAATAATAATAATAATAACTAGCGCTACTGCAAGAACGTGTTGCCCACGATAGGTTTTTCTGTTTATTTTTCTGCCATAACTTTCGCTAGACGCATTTTCAGAAATTGTTGCAAGAAGGAAAGTTGCTCAGCTCGACGAACTCTTTCGTTTGAGCACCATATCGACCACTTTCAGAGCAATTTTTCAAAATCCGGAATTTTCCGGGTCGAATATCTCGAAATCCGGAAATTTTCCGGAAATTTCGATTTCAGTTTCGAAATCAGCGTGGTCAAGTTACCCTATGACCAACGTTTGAGCGAAATCGGAGACAAAAAAATTTTCGACCCAAAATCCGGATTTTCGTGAATTCCCGGATTTTCAGTTTTTCGGACATAACTTTCGCTAGACGCATCTTCGGAAAATGTCGCAAGAAGAAAAGTTGCTCAGCTCGACGAGATCTTTCATTTGAGTACCATAGCGACCACTTTTGGAGAAATTTTTCAAAATCCGGAATTTTCCGGGTCGAATATCTCAAAATCCGTAAATTTTCTGGAAATTTCAATTTCAGTTTCGAAATCAGCGTGGTCGAGTTACCCTATGACCAACTTTGGAGCGAAATCGGAGACAAAAAATTTTTGACCAAATTTTGGATTTTGAAATTTCGCCTTGGTCCCCCCTTACCAACCGAAAAATTCCGGGATTCGCCATTCCCGGAATCCGGAAGGTATCGGACTGCCCAACTGAGGATCCAACGTCCAAGTGAATATCTTCAAAATGAGGTATCAACCACCCCTGTACCCCTTCCCAATCTCGAGATCTAGGGGGGGGGACAGACGGATAATAATAATAATAATAATAACAAGCTAAATTGGCATGAATGGTTTGCCGCCGCTTCTTTCTTTACGCAGGTACGTTTGTAGCGTCGATTTTAATCAAATCGGTAGGAAAAAGCATTTTCCGTGCTGTTTTCGGAAAATGGTTGCCCTTAAAGGGGCAGTTGGGATAAGTAGTTTTCCTTGAAGTGGTCGGCCTTGAAAGGGCAGTTGAGATAGAGTTTTTCTGGAAATGGTTGCCCTTAAAGGGGCAGTTGGGATAAGCAACATTTCCTGGCAATGGTTGCCCTTAAAGGGGCAGTTGGGATAAGCAACATTTCCTGGAAATGGTTGCGCTTAAAGGGCAGTTGGGATAAGGATCTTTTCTGGAAATGGTTGCCCTTAAAGGGGCAGTTGGGATAAGCAACATTCCCTGGAAATGGTAGCCCTTAAAGGGGCAGTTGGGATAAGCAACATTCCCTGGAAATGGTTGCCCTTAAAAGGGCGTTTGGGATAAGCGAAATTTTCCTTGGAAATATCTGGCCTTGGTATGTTCGGATAAGGAACTTTTCTAGAAATGGTTGCCCTTGAAAGGGCAGTTGGGATAACTAATTTTTCATTAAATATCGCTAAAAGTTACTTGACACACCTCTTAAAGGGAGTCCTAGCAAATCCACCAGCTCAACTTGACTACTACCAAATCCACCAGCTCAACTTGACTACTACCAAATCCACCAGCCTCAACCAACAATCCTCAGCTTGACTAACGAGTTCGAAAAAAACACTGATATTAGGCTTCCTAAACAATTTGCTCACTTTTGCTGTCTCCAACAGTGTAACTTTTGGCCATATCTCGAGATTCACAAAAGCTAGAAAAATTTCGATTGCAGATTTGGAATCTGCGTCCCCGAATTACCCCACGACAAACTTTTCAACCAAATCGGAGAGAAAAAGTTTTCGACCATTTTTGACACCTTCCTCTGAAAATGGTTGCCCATAAAAAGGCAGTTGGGATAAGGAATTTTCGATTAAATATTGCCACAAGTTACTTGACACTTCTTTTTAAAGGATATCTTAGCAAATGCACCGGCTAAGCTTGACTAACGAGTTCAAAAAACACAGATATTAGGCATTTCTGGGCAGTTTGCTCACTTTTGCGGTCTCCAACAGTGTAACTTTTGGCCATATCTCAAGATTCGCGAAAGCTAGAAAAATTTCGATTGCAGATTTGGAATCTGCGTCCCCGAGTTACCCTAGGACTGACTTTTCAACCAAATCTGAGACAAAAAATTTTTGACCATTTTTGAGAATCGCCTTGGTCCCCCCCTTACGATTTTAAAAAATTAAATTCCTTGCCCTGGTCGACTGGGTGGGGTTAGAGCGATGAAATTAAAATGGGCCAGGTTTGGGACCAACCCCCACATACCCACCAAATTTCAGCTCCGGGCGTTGAGCCTAGCTTGAGTTAATAGGGGGGGACAAGAAGAAGAAGAATAATAATAACACGACGAGAATAAGGGTTTGCCCTTTTCCTTCGGAAGTAGCGGCAAACCAATAATAATAAATCCTACCGGCATCAACGGGTTGTCGCAGCCATTTTCCTCTTATCTAAAGGGCCAAAACTCAGTTTTGGTACATTTTCAGAACTTGGTTCTATTGCAACCTTCTTCCTACTCGTTGAGGGCTTTCAAATGAGTACCATATCGACTACTTTTGAGACAATTTTTAAAAATTCCGATTTTTCCGGGAATTTCCGGATTTTCAGTTTTTGGTCATAACTTTCGCTAGGCGCATTTCCGGAAAATGTCGCAAGAAGGAAAGTTGTTCAGCTCGACGAGCTCTTTCATTTGAGCCCCATAATGACCACTTTTGGAGAAATTTTTTAAAATCCGGAATTTTCCGGGCCGAATATCTCGAAATCCGTAAATTTTCCGGGAATTTCAATTTCAGATTCGAAATCAGCACCACCGACTTACCCTATGACCAACTTTTAAGCAAAATCCGAGACAAAAAATTTTTAAGTCCAAAATCCGGGTTTTCGTGAATTCCCGGATTTTTAGTTTTTCGGCTATAACTTTCGCTAGACGAATTTCCGGAAAATGTCGCAAGAAGGAAAGTTGTTCAGCTCGACGAGCTCTTTCATTTGAGCACCATATCGACCACTTTTAAAGAAATTTTTAAAAATCCGAAATTTTCCGGGGCGAATATCTCGAAATCCGTAAATTTTCCGGAATTTTCGATTTTAGTTTCGAAATCAGCATGGTCGAATTACCCTATGACCAACTTTTGAGCGAAATCGGAGACAAAAAATTTTTACGTTTCCCTTGGTCCCCCCTTACCATTTTTAAAAATTCCGGGAGCCGCCATTCCCGGAATCCGGGAGGTATCGGGCTACCCGCACTTCCGGTACCACTTCACCCTACCCCCAACTGGTACTGATAATTTCAGCCCGATCGGTCCAGCCAATCTCGAGAAAAAGGGGGGGGACAAGATTGTTTACCGATATAATAAATAAACAAGCAAAGTATCATGAATGGGTTGCCGCTGCATTTTTCCTCTTATAAACGAGATAAGTCAATTATCCTACGATAGTACTCCTTGTCCCTATGACAACTTTTATATACTCAAAGAGAGCTTTCGAATGATACCCATTTTGTGGGTTTTCCAAAATTTTTGATTTTGACCCATTTTGGCCGGTTTTGGTCATTTTTGACCCCTTTGAGACCCCGTAACTCATTTTTTCTACATTTTGGTGCTTTGACCCTATTACAACTTTTTATCTACTCAACGAGAGCTTTCGAATGACACCGATATGAGCCCGATCCGAGAAATTTCAATTTTAAGCCATTTTGGCCGTTTTTGGCCATTTTTTGACCATTTTTCGCCTCATAACTCAAAATTAGTGCATTTTCAGGCCTTGACCCAATGACAACTTTTTCTTTACTCATCGAGAGCTTTCGAATGATACCAAAATTAGCTCATTTGGACAACTTTTTTATTTTACTCATTTTTACTCACGGGGCTGCTCCGGGAGCACCTCTGCTCCCCCGGGGCTCCCCGCGCTTCCGGGAGCAGTTCAAGTCAAGACCTTTAAAATGAGGTATCAACCACCTTTCTACCCCTTTCCAATCTCGAGATAGAGGGGGGGGACAAGAATCCGGAGAATAATAAATAAATAAATAATAATAATAAATAACGGACATACCCAAGTTAAAGGGTTGCCTTTTTGTTGAAAAAGCGGCAACCCAATAATAAGAATAATAAACATGTCCAGAACATAGGGTTCCAAACCCTTTGGAAAAGGGCGGGAACCCAATAAGAATAATAAACATGTCCAGAACATAGGGTTCCAAACCCTTTGGAAAAGGGCGGGAACCCAATAAATCCTACCGGCATCAACGGGTTGTCGCGCATTTTCCTCTTATTCCTCTGTGCTTATAGTGGCTCGGGCTCAAACTGAGAGTTTTGGAACATTTTCAGACTTTGGCTCTATCACAACTTTTCTACTATCCCTACTCGCTGAGATCTTTCGAATAAGTACCATATTGACAACTTTTAGGACAATTTTTAAAATTCCGGTTTTTCCGGGAATTCCCGGATTTTCAGTTTTTCGGCTGTAATTTTCGCTGGACGCATTTCCGGAATATGTCGCAAGAAGGAAAGTTGCTCAGCTCGACGAGTTCTTTCATTTGAGTACCATATTGACCACTTTACGAGGAATTTTCCGGGCCTGATATCTCGAATTCCGTGAATTTTCCGGGAATTTCAATTTCAGATTCGAAATCAGCACCACCGACTTACCCTATGACCAACCTTTAAGCAAAATCCGAGACAAAAAATTTTTAAGTCCAAAATCCGGGTTTTCGTGAATTCCCGGATTTTCAGTTTTTCGGCTATAACTTTTGCTAGACGCATTTCCGGAAAATGTCGCAAGAAGGAACGTTGTTCAGCTCGACGAGCTCTTTCATTTGAGTACCATATCGACCACTTTTGGAGAATTTTTTCAAAATCCGGAATTTTCCGGGGCGAATATCTCGAAATCCGGAAATTTTCCGGAAATTTCGATTTCAGTTTCGAAATCAGCGTGGTTGACTTACCCTATGACCAACTTTTAAGGAAAATCGGAGACAAAAAATTTTTACGTTTCCCTTGGTCCCCCCTTACGATTTTTAAAATTCCGGGAGCCGCCATTCCCGGAATCCGGGAGATATCGGGATGCCCTTACAAACGGGAGCACTTCAGGTCACCCTCCAACTATGGTGAGAATTTCAGCCCGATCGGTCCAGCCAATCTCGAGAAAAAGGGGGGGGACACAAATGTTGACCGGAATAATAAATAAACAAGCAAAGTGGCATGAATGGGTTGCCGCTGTCATTTTTCCTCTTATCAGGAGTCATATCTGAAGCTGCGTACATTTAAGAGCTTTGACTCGATTACAACTTTTTATCCTCTCAACGAGAGCTTTCGAATGATAGCTATATTGTGGATTTTCCACAACTTTCAGTTTTGACCCATTTTGGACGGTTTTGTCCATTTTTGACCCCTTTGGAGCCCCGTAACTCATTTTCTGTACATTTTGGTGCTTTGAACCTATTACAACTTTTCATCTACGCAACGAGAGCTTTCAAATGATACCGATATGAGCCCGATCTGAGAACTTTCAATTTTGAGTCATTTTGCCCGTTTTTGGCCATTTTTCACCATTTTTCGCCTCATAACTCAAAATGAGTGCATTTTCAGGCCTTGAGTCTATTACAACTTTTTCATTACTCGTCGCGAGCTTTCGAATGATACCAAAATGAGCTCATTTGGACAACGTTTTTATTTTACTCATTTTTACTCACGGGGGTGCTCCGAGAGCACCTCTGCTCCCCCGGGGCTCCCCGCGCTTCCGGGAGCAGTTCAAGTCAAGACCTTCAAAATGAGGTATCAACCACCTCTCTACCCCTTTCCAATCTCGAGATAGAGGGGGGGGACAAGAATCCGGAGAATAATAAATAAATAATAATAATAATAAATAACGGACATACCCAAGTTAAAGGGTTGCCTTTTTGTTGAAAAAGCGGCAACCCAACAAGCAAAGTATCATGAATGGGTTGCCGCTGTAATTTTTCCTCTTATCAGGAGTCATATCTGAAGCTGCGTACATTTAAGAGCTTTGACTCTATTACAACTTTTTATCCTCTCAACGAGAGTTTTCGAATGATAGCCATATTGTGGATTTTCGACAATTTTCAATTTTGACCATTTTGACCGGTTTTGTCAATTTTTGACCCCTTTGACGCCCCGTAACTAATTTTCTGTACATTTTGGTGCTTTGACCCTATTAAAACGATCCATCTACTCAACAAGAGCTTTCGAATGACACCCATATCGACCGAATCCGAAAATTTTCAATTTTGACCCATTTTGGCCGGTTTTGGCCATTTTTGACACCTTTGAGGCTCCGTAACTCATCTCCTGTACATTTTGGTGCTTTGGCCTTATTATAAAGTTTTATCTACACAATGAGAGCTTTCGATTGATACCCATATGAACCCAATTGGACAACTTTCAATTTTGAGCCATTTTGGCCGTTTTTGGCCATTTTTCACTATTTTTCGCCTCATAACTCAAAAGGAGTGCATTTTCAGGCCTTGACCCAATTACAACTTTTTCTTTACTCGTCGAGAGCTTTCGAATGATACCAAAATTAGCTCATTTGGACAACTTTTTTATTTTACTCATTTTTACTCACGGGGCTGCTCCGGGAGCACCTCTGCTCCCCCGGGGCTCCCCGCGCTTCCGGGAGCAGTTCAAGTCAAGACCTTTAAAATGAGGTATCAACCACCTCTCTACCCCTTTCCAATCTCGAGATAGAGGGGGGGGACAAGAATCCGGAGAATAATAAATAATAAATAATAATAAATAACGGACATACCCAAGTTAAAGGGTTGCCTTTTTGCTGAAAAAGCGGCAACCCAACAAGCAAAGTGGCATGAATGGGTTGCCGCTGGCATTTTTCCTCTTATCAAGGGACATAACTCCGTTTGCATGCAGCTAGGAGCTTTGTCTCCATTACAACTTTTTATCTACGCAACGAGAGCTTTCGATTGACATCCCTATTGTGAATTTCCGACACTTTTTAATTTTGATCCTTTTTGACTGATTTTGGCCATTTTTGGCCATTTTTGACCCGTTTGAGCCTCCGTAACTCATTTTTCCTCCACTTTGGTGCGTTGGCCCTATTACAACTTTTTATCTACGCAAAGAGAGCTTTCCAATGATATCCATATTGTGGATTTCCGACACTTTTTAATTTTGAGCCATTTTGACCGATTTTGTCCATTTTTGACCCCTTTGGAGCCCCGTAACTCATTTTCTGTACATTTTGGTGCTTTGAGCCTATTACAACTTTTTATCTACGCAGCGAGAGCTTTCAAATGATACCGATATGAGCCCGATCTGAGAACTTTCAATTTTGAGCCATTTTGGCCGTTTTTGGCCATTTTTCACCATTTTTCGCCTCATAACTCAAAATGAGTGCATTTTCAGGCCTTGAGCTTATTATAACTTTTTCATTACTCGTCGAGAGCTTTCGAATGATACCAAAATTAGCTCATTTGGACAACTTTTTTATTTTACTCATTTTTACTCACGAGGCTGCTCCGGGAGCACCTCTGCTCCCCCGGGGCTCCCCGCGCTTCCGGGAGCAGTTCAAGTCAAGACCTTTAAAATGAGGTATCAACCACCTCTCTACCCCTTTCCAATCTCGAGATAGAGGGGGGGGACAAGAATCCGGAGAATAATAATAATAACAAGCGAAGTAGCGAGAATGGGTTGCCGCGGCATTTTCCCTTAGAGACACGGGTCTCTGTCAGAAGAATGCAACAGTTTTTTGGTCGTAACTTTCGCTAGACGCATTTCCGGAAAATGCCGCAAGCAGAAAAGTTGTTCAGCTCGACGAGCTCTTTCATTTGAGTACCATAGCGACCACTTTCGGAAAAATTTTTCAAAATCCGGGTTTTCGGGAATTCCCGGATTTTCAGTTTTTCGGCTGTAACTTTTGCTAGACGCATTTCCGGAAAATGTCGCAAGAAGGAAAGTTGTTCAGCTCGGCGAGCTCTTTCATTTGAATACCATATCGACCACCTTTGGAGAAATTTTTCAAAATCCGGAATTTTCCGGTTCCAATATCTCGAAATCCGTAAAATTTCCGGAAATTTCGATTTCAGTTTCGAAATCAGCGTGGTCGAATTACCCTATGCCCAACTTTTGAGCAAAATCGGAGACAAAAAATTTTTACGTTTCCCTTGGTCCCCCCTTACCATTTTAAAAATTCCGGGATTCGCCATTCCCGGAATCCGGTAGGTATCGGAGCCATGTTGCTTCCCGGAGATGTCCTAGTCAAGGGCTTCAAAATAAGGTATCAACCAGCCCTGTACCCCTTCCCAATCTCGAGATCTAGGGGGGGGACAGGGGTGGTAACGAGATTAATAATAATAAATCCTACCGGCATCAACGGGTTGTCGCGCATTTTCCTCTTATTCCTCTGTGCTTATATTGGCTCGGGCTAAAACTCAGTTTTGAAACATTTTCAGACTTTGGCCTTATCACAACTTTTTTCCTAGTCGCTGAGAGCTTTCGAATAAGTACCATATAGTCTACTTTTGTGAAGTTCTTAGAAATTCGGTTTTTCCGGGAATTTCCGGATTTTCAGTTTTTCGGCCGTAATTTTAGCTGGACGCATTTCCGGAAAATGTCGCAACAAGGAAAATTGCTCAGCTCGACGAGTTCTTTCATTTGAGTACCATATTGACCACTTTCGGAAAAAATTTTCAAAATCCGTAATTTTCCGGGCCTAATATCTCGAAATCCGTGAATTTTCCGGGAATTTCAATTTCAGATTCGAAATCAGCACCACCGACTTACCCTATGACCAACTTTTAAGCATAATCCGAGACAAAAAATTTTGAAGTCCAAAATCCGGGTTTTCGTGAATTCCCGGATTTTCAGTTTTTCGGCTATAACTTTCGCTAGACGCATTTCCGGAAAATGTCGCAAGAAGGAAGTTGTTCAGCTCGGCGAGCTCTTTCATTTGAGTACCATATCGACCACTTTTGGAGAAATTTTTCAAAATCCGGAATTTTCCGAAGCGAATATCTCGAAATCCGTAACTTTTCCGGAAATGTCGATTTCCGTTTCGAAATCAGCGTAGTCGAGTTACCCTATGACCAACTTTTAAGTATAATCCGAGACAAAAAATTTTGAAGTCCAAAATCCGGGTTTTCGTGAATTCCCGGATTTTCAGTTTTTCGGCTATAACTTTCGCTAGACGCATTTCCGGAAAATGTCGCAAGAAGGAAAGTTGTTCAGCTCGGCGAGCTCTTTCATTTGAGTACCATATCGACCACTTTTGGAGAAATTTTTCAAAATCCGGAATTTTCCGGAGCGAATATCTCGAAATCCGTAAATTTTCCGGAAATGTCGATTTCAGTTTCGAAATCAGCGTGGTCGAGTTACCCTATGACCAACTTTTGAGCGAAATCGGAGACAAAAAATTTTTTGGTCCAAAATCCGGGTTTTCGTGAATTCCCGGATTTTCAGTTTTTCGGTCATAACTTTTGCTAGACGCATTTTCGGAAAATGTCGCAAGAAGGAAAGTTGCTCAGCTCGACGAGATCTTTCATTTGAGTACCATATCGACCACTTTTGGAGAAATTTTCCAAAATCCGGAATTTTCCGGGTCGAATATCTCGAAATCCGTGAATTTTCCGGAAATTTCGATTTCAGTTTCGAAATCAGCGTGGTCGACTTACCCTATGACCAACTTTTAAACAAAATCGGAGACAAAAAATTTTTACGTTTCCCTTGGTCCCCCCTTACGATTTTTAAATTTCCGGGAGCCGCCATTCCCGGAATCCGGGAGATATCGGGATGCCCTTACAAACGGGAGCACCTCAGGTCACCCTCCAACTATGGTGAGAATTTCAGCCCGATCGGTCCAGCCAATCTCGAGAAAAAGGGGGGGGACACAAATGTTGACCGGAATAATAAATAAATAAATAAATAAATAAATAAAGAAACTTAGCCATATCAAAGGGTTGTCTTTTTTTAAAAAAAAATGCGACAACCCAATAAATCAAAAGGCATCAAGTGGTTCCCGCCCGACATTTTTCCGTTTATAGAAAGTGTCCATTTCTATCATAATTAGTACATTTCTCATTTCTCGTGTTACTTGCTTCCAGCTCACAAGGAGCTTTCAATTGATTCCAGTATTAGCATGATCCGACAACTTTCATTTTGACCGAATTTTGTCCAGTTGGGCTGTTTTTGATACTTTTGTGGCCTCAAAACTCATTTTTCCTACACTTTAACGCTTTGGCCCTTCCACGCTGTTATTCATTTTCTGGGGGGCTCCGCCCCCCAGCACCCCCCTCTCAACAGGTTTCCAGCAACTTTCAGTTCTGACCCACTTTTATCAGTTTCGTTATTTTTGGCACTTTGGCGGCTCCGCAACTCAGTTTTCAGACATTTAGACGCTTTTGACCTATTACAACTTTTTATCTGTGCAACGAGAGTTTTCGTATGATATCTATATTGTGGGGTTTCTGACAACTTATTTATGACCCAATATGACCAGTTTTGGCCATTTTTGACATTTTCTGCCCCCATAACTCATTTTTCCTACATTCTGACACGGTGAGCCTATTACAACTTTTTATCTACGCAACTAGAGCGTTCGAATGATATCCATATCAACCGAATTGGACAACTTTCATTTTTGACCCACTTTGGTCGATTTTGGTCATTTTTTGGCATATTTGCGGCCCGCTAACTCATTTTTCCGACATTTTGACGCTTTACCCCTATTACAACTTTTTATCAACGCAACGAGAGTTGTCCATTGATGCCAGTTTCAGCCCAATCCGACAATTTTTAATTTTGGCCCATTTTGACCGTTTTTGGCCATTTTTGACCACTTTGAGGCTCCGTAACTCATTTTTTCTACATTTTGGTGCTTTGGCCCTATTACAACTGTTTACCTACGCCAAGAGAGCTTTCGAATGATTCCCCTATTGGGAGGTTTCCGAGAACTTTTAATTTTGACCCATTTTGACCGGTTTTGGCCATTTTTGACCACTTTGAGGCTCCGTAACTCATTTTTTCTACATTTTGGTGCTTTGGCCCTACTACAACTGTTTACCTACGCCACGGCTTTCGAATGATACCCCTATTGGGAGGTTTCCGAGAACTTTGATTTTGACCGATTTTGACCGTTTTTGGCCATTTTTGACCCCTTTGAGGCTCCGTAACTCATATGTCCTACATTTTGACGCCTTGGCCCTATTACAACTTTTTATCCACGCAACCAGAGCTTTCGAATGATATCCACATTGTGGGGTTTCTGACAACTTTTATTTTTGGCCCATTTTGACCGGTTTTGGCCATTTTTGACCCATTTGAGGCTCCGTAACTAATTTTTCCTACATTTTGACGCCTTGGCTCTATTACAACTTTTTATCCACGCAACGAGAGCATTCGAATGACACCGGTATCAGCCGTATCCGACAATTTTCAATTTTGGTCCATTTTGACCGTTTCTGGCCATTTTTGACCCCTTTGGAGCCCCGTAACTCATTTTTCCTACATTTTGACGCTTTACCCCTATTACAACTTTTTACCTACGCAAAGAGAGCTTTCCAATGATATCCATATTGTGGATTTCCGACACTTTTTAATTTTGAGCCATTTTGACCGATTTTGTCCATTTTTGACCCCTTTGGAGCCCCGTAACTCATTTTCTGTACATTTTGGTGCTTTGAGCCTATTACAACTTTTTATCTACGCAGCGAGAGCTTTCAAATGATACCGATATGAGCCCGATCTGAGAACTTTCAATTTTGAGCCATTTTGGCCGTTTTTGGCCATTTTTCACCATTTTTCGCCTCATAACTCAAAATGAGTGCATTTTCAGGCCTTGAGCCTATTATAACTTTTTCATTACTCGTCGAGAGCTTTCGAATGATACCAAAATTAACTCATTTGGACAACTTTTTTATTTTACTCATTTTTACTCACGAGGCTGCTCCGGGAGCACCTCTGCTCCCCCGGGGCTCCCCGCGCTTCCGGGAGCAGTTCAAGTCAAGACCTTTAAAATGAGGTATCAACCACCTCTCTACCCCTTTCCAATCTCGAGATAGAGGGGGGGGACAAGAATCCGGAGAATAATAATAATAACAAGCGAAGTAGCGAGAATGGGTTGCCGCGGCATTTTCCCTTAGAGACACGGGTCTCTGTCAGAAGAATGCAACAGTTTTTTGGTCGTAACTTTCGCTAGACGCATTTCCGGAAAATGCCGCAAGCAGAAAAGTTGTTCAGCTCGACGAGCTCTTTCATTTGAGTACCATAGCGACCACTTTCGGAAAAATTTTTCAAAATCCGGGTTTTCGGGAATTCCCGGATTTTCAGTTTTTCGGCTGTAACTTTTGCTAGACGCATTTCCGGAAAATGTCGCAAGAAGGAAAGTTGTTCAGCTCGGCGAGCTCTTTCATTTGAATACCATATCGACCACCTTTGGAGAAATTTTTCAAAATCCGGAATTTTCCGGTTCCAATATCTCGAAATCCGTAAAATTTCCGGAAATTTCGATTTCAGTTTCGAAATCAGCGTGGTCGAATTACCCTATGCCCAACTTTTGAGCAAAATCGGAGACAAAAAATTTTTACGTTTCCCTTGGTCCCCCCTTACCATTTTAAAAATTCCGGGATCCGCCATTCCCGGAATCCGGTAGGTATCGGAGCCATGTTGCTTCCCGGAGATGTCCTAGTCAAGGGCTTCAAAATAAGGTATCAACCAGCCCTGTACCCCTTCCCAATCTCGAGATCTAGGGGGGGGACAGGGGTGGTAACGAGATTAATAATAATAAATCAAAAGGCATCAAGTGGTTCCCGCCCGACATTTTTCCGTTTATAGAAAGTGTCCATTTCTATCATAATTAGTACATTTCTCATTTCTCGTGTTACTTGCTTCCAGCTCACAAGGAGCTTTCAATTGATTCCAGTATTAGCATGATCCGACAACTTTCATTTTGACCGAATTTTGTCCAGTTGGGCTGTTTTTGATACTTTTGTGGCCTCAAAACTCATTTTTCCTACACTTTAACGCTTTGGCCCTTCCACGCTGTTATTCATTTTCTGGGGGGCTCCGCCCCCCAGCACCCCCCTCTCAACAGGTTTCCAGCAACTTTCAGTTCTGACCCACTTTTATCAGTTTCGTTATTTTTGGCACTTTGGCGGCTCCGCAACTCAGTTTTCAGACATTTAGACGCTTTTGACCTATTACAACTTTTTATCTGTGCAACGAGAGTTTTCGTATGATATCTATATTGTGGGGTTTCTGACAACTTATTTATGACCCAATATGACCAGTTTTGGCCATTTTTGACATTTTCTGCCCCCATAACTCATTTTTCCTACATTCTGACACGGTGAGCCTATTACAACTTTTTTATCTACGCAACTAGAGCGTTCGAATGATATCCATATCAACCGAATTGGACAACTTTCATTTTTGACCCACTTTGGTCGATTTTGGTCATTTTTTGGCATATTTGCGGCCCGCTAACTCATTTTTCCGACATTTTGACGCTTTACCCCTATTACAACTTTTTATCAACGCAACGAGAGTTGTCCATTGATGCCAGTTTCAGCCCAATCCGACAATTTTTAATTTTGGCCCATTTTGACCGTTTTTGGCCATTTTTGACCACTTTGAGGCTCCGTAACTCATTTTTTCTACATTTTGGTGCTTTGGCCCTATTACAACTGTTTACCTACGCCAAGAGAGCTTTCGAATGATTCCCCTATTGGGAGGTTTCCGAGAACTTTTAATTTTGACCCATTTTGACCGGTTTTGGCCATTTTTGACCACTTTGAGGCTCCGTAACTCATTTTTTCTACATTTTGGTGCTTTGGCCCTACTACAACTGTTTACCTACGCCACGGCTTTCGAATGATACCCCTATTGGGAGGTTTCCGAGAACTTTTGATTTTGACCGATTTTGACCGTTTTTGGCCATTTTTGACCCCTTTGAGGCTCCGTAACTCATATGTCCTACATTTTGACGCCTTGGCCCTATTACAACTTTTTATCCACGCAACCAGAGCTTTCGAATGATATCCACATTGTGGGGTTTCTGACAACTTTTTATTTTTGGCCCATTTTGACCGGTTTTGGCCATTTTTGACCCATTTGAGGCTCCGTAACTAATTTTTCCTACATTTTGACGCCTTGGCTCTATTACAACTTTTTATCCACGCAACGAGAGCATTCGAATGACACCGGTATCAGCCGTATCCGACAATTTTCAATTTTGGTCCATTTTGACCGTTTCTGGCCATTTTTGACCCCTTTGGAGCCCCGTAACTCATTTTTCCTACATTTTGACGCTTTACCCCTATTACAACTTTTTACCTACGCAACGAGAGCTTTCGAATGATACCCATATTGGGGGGTTTCCGTCACTTTCAATTTTGACCATTTGCAGCATCACCGTATCGAGTAATTGCTAATTGCGTGACACTATGGAACCCAGATGCCCGGAGGGTCTTCCCGCATCGGGTGCCACCCTACATGCCAAATTTCAGACCAACTAGTTGACTCTAGCTCGAGATAAAGGCGGAAAACCCCTTCAAACGGCCGTTTTGGCCGTTTTTGGCCATTTTTGACCATTTTCGGCCTCATAACTCAAAAGGGGTGCATTTTCAGGCCCTGACCCTATTACAACTTTTTCATTACTCGCCGAGAGCTTTCGAATGATACCAAAATTAGCTCATTTGGACAACTTTTTTATTTTACTCATTTTTACTCACGGGGGTGCTCCGGGAGCACCTCTGCTCCCCCGGGGCTCCCCGCTCTTCCGGGAGCAGTTCAAGTCAAGACCTTCAAAATGAGGTATCAACCACCTCTCTACCCCTTCCCAATCTCGAGATAGACAGGGGGTACACGAAATTGTGGACAATAATAAGAATAACTAGCGCTACTGCAAGAATGTGTTGCCCACAAATGGTTTTTCTGTTTATTTTTCTGCCATAACTTTCACCAGAAGCATTTCCGGAAAATACGGTAATGATGATAATTACTCAGCACGACGAGCGCTTTCATTTGAGTACCATATCGACCACTTTCGGAAAAATTTTTCAAAATCCGGAATTTTCCGGATCGAATATCTCGAAATCCGGAAATTTTCCGGAAATTTCGATTTCAGTTTCGAAATCAGCGCGGTCGAGTTACCCTATGACCAACTTTTGAGCGAAATCGGAGACAAAAAATTTTTGGTCCAAAATCCGGGTTTCCGTGAATTCCCGGATTTTCAGTTTTTCGGCCATAACTTTCGCTAGACGCATTTCCGGAAAATGTCGCAAGAAGGAAAGTTGTTCAGCTCGACGAGCTCTTTCATTTGAGTACCATATCAACCACTTTTGAAGAAATTTTTCAAAATCCGGAATTTTCCGGGTCTAATATCTCGAAATCCGTAAATTTTCCGGCAATTTCGATTTCAGTTTCGAAATCAGCGTGGTCGAGTTACCCTATGACCAACTTTTGAGCGAAATCGGAGACAAAAAATTTTTGACCAAATTTTGGATTTTGAAATTTCGCCTTGGTCCCCCCTTACCATTCGAAAAATTCCGGGATTCGCCATTCCCGGAATCCGGAAGGTATCGGAGCCATCTTGCTTCCCGGAGATGTCCTAGACAAGGGCTTCAAAATGAGGTATCAACCACCCCTGTACCCCTTCCCAATCTCGAGTTCTAGGGGGGGGACAGACGGATAATAATAATAATAATAATAACTAGCGCTACTGCAAGAATGTGTTGCCCACAACAGGTTTTTCTGTTTATTTTCTGCCATAACTTTCGCTAGACTCATTTTCATAAAATGTCGCAAGAAGGAAAGTTGCTCAGCTCGACGAGCTCTTTCGTTTGAGTACCATATCGACCACTTTTGGAGAAATTTTTCAAAATCCGTAATTTTCCGGAGCGAATATCTCGAAATCCGGAAATTTTCCGGAAATTTCGATTCCAGTTTCGAAATCAGCGTGGTCGAATTACCCTATGACCAACATTTGAGGGAAATCGGAGACAAAAAATTTTTAAGTACAAAATCCGGGTTTTCGTGAATTCCCGGGTTTTCAGTTTTTCGGTCATAACTTTCGCCAGACGCATTTTTATAAAATGTCGCAAGAAGGAAAGTTGTTCAGCTTGACGAGCTCTTTCGTTTGAGTACCATATCGACCACTTTTGGAGAAATTTTTCAAAATCCGGAATTTTCCGGAGCGAATATCTCGAAATCCGTAAATTTTCCGGAAATTTCGATTTCAGTTTCGAAATCAGCGTGGTCGAGTTACCCTATGACCAACTTTTGAGCGAAATCGGAGACAAAAAATTTTTGACCAAATTTTGGATTTTGAAATTTCGCCTTGGTCCCCCCTTACCATTCGAAAAATTCCGGGATTCGCCATTCCCGGAATTCGGAAGGTATCGGACTGCCCAACTGAGGATCCAATGTCCTAGTCAAGGGCTTCAAAATGAGGTATCAACCACCCCTGTACCCCTTCCCAATCTCGAGATCTAGGGGGGGGACAGACGGATAATAATAATAATAATAATAATAATAATAATAAGCACAGACCAATAACAAAGTGTTGCCCATCCCTTTGGAAAAGTGGGCAACACAATAAGCACAGACCAATAACAAAGTGTTGCCCAATCCTTTGGAAAAGTGGGCAACACAACTAGCGCTACTGCAAGAATGTGTTGCCCACAACACATTCCTTTGGGGTATAAATTGTACTAGAGACCTTTTAAGCTGTTTCTGTTCAGGAAATCTGTCCCAGGACTCAAAGAGCTTTCAATTAAGCACCATATTGCCCATGTTTCAACGAATTTTTGAAAATCTGGTTTTTTCCGGAAATTCCGGATTTTCCAATTTGCGGCGATAACTTTCGCTAGAAACATTTCCAGAAAATATGGTAATGACAAAAATTACTCAGCTCGCCGAGCTCTTTCATTTGAGCCCAATATCGACCACTTTTGAAGAAATTTTTCAAAATCCGGAATTTTTCTTGATCGAATATCTCGAAATCCGTAAATTTTCCGGAAATTTCGATTTCAGTTTCGAAATCAGCGTAGTCGAGTTACCCTATGACCGACTTTTGAGCCAAATCGGAGACAAAAAATTTTAGACCAAATTTTGGATTTTTGAAATTTCGCCTTGGTCCCCCCTTACCATCCGGAAAAATCCGAATTTTCAAAAGCCGGAATTTCGGAACCATCTTGCTTCCGGGAGATGTCCTAGTCAAGGGCTTCAAAATAAGGTATCAACCACCCCTGTACCCCTTCCCAATCTCGAGATCTAGGGGGGGGACAGACGGATAATAATAAGCACAGAACGATAACAAAGTGTTGCCCTTCCCTTTGGAAAAGTGGGCAACACAACTAGCGCTACTGCAAGAATGTGTTGCCCACAACAGGTTTTTCTGTTTATTTTTCTGCCATAACCTTCGCTAGACGCATTTTCAGAAATTGTCGCAAGAAAGAAATTTGCTCAGCTCGACGAGCTCTTTCGTTTGAGCACCATATCGACCACTTTCAGAGAAATTTTTCAAAATCCGGAATTTTCCGGAACGAATATTTCGAAATCCGTAAAGTTTCGGGAAATTTCGGTTTTAGTTTCGAAATCAGCGTGGTCGAGTTATCCTATGACCAACTTTTGAGTAAAATCGGAGACAAAAAATTTTTCGACACAAAAAATCCGGATTTTCGTGAATTCCCGGATTTTCAGTTTTTCGGACATAACTTTCGCTGGACGCATTTTCGGAAAATGTGGCAAGAAGAAAAGTTGCTCAGCTCGACGAGATCTTTCATTTGAGTACCATATCGACCACTTTTGGAGAAATTTTTCAAAATCCGGAATTTTCCGGGTCAAATATCTCGAAATCCAGAAATTTTCCGGAATTTTCGATTTCAGTTTCGAAATCAGCGTGATCGAGTTATCCTATGACCAACTTTTGAGCGAAATCGGAGACAAAAAATTTTTGACCAAATTTTGGATTTTGAAATTTCGCCTTGGTCCCCCCTTACCAACCGAAAAATTGCGGGATTCGCCATTCCCGGAATCCGGAAGGTATCGGAGCCATCTTGCTTCCCGGAGATGTCCTAGTCAAGGGCTTCAAAATAAGGTATCAACCATCCCTGTACCCCTTCCCAATCTCGAGATCTAGGGGGGGACAGACGGATAATAATAATAATAATAATAAGCACAGACCAATAACAAGGTGTTGCCATTTCCTTTGGAAAAGTGGGCAACACAATAATAACTAGCGACTGCGAGAGTGTGTTGCCCACCTGCAAATTCCATTTGGGTCAGAGCTTTATTTCCTAAGACTTCGATAGCCTCTCGTTCAAGAAATGGGTTCTTCTGTTATATGATTGGTCTTATTCGAATACAATAATGACGACACCTTTATCCTAAAATGGTTGCCCTTAAAAGGACAGTTGGGATAAGTGATTTTTATATTACACTTTGTTAATACTGCTTCATACAAATGGTTGCCCTTAAAAAGGCAGTTGGGATAATTACGAATTACCTTATAACCGACTTTTCAACCAAATCGGAGACAAACAGTTTTTGACCATTTTTGACACCTTTACCTGAACATGGTTGCCCATAAAAGGGCAGTTGGGATAAGCAATTTTCAACTACATATCGCTAAAAGTTACTTGATATACCATTCTAACCGTGTCCTAGCAAATACACCGGCTCATCATGACTAACTAGTTCAAAAAACACGGATATTAGGTGTTTCTGGGCAGTTTGCTCACTTTTGCGGTCTCCAACAGTGTAACTTTTTGCCATATCTCGAGATTCTCAAAAGGTAGAAAAATTTCGATTGCAGATTTGGAATCTGCGTCCCCGAATTACCTTATAACCGCCTTTTCAACCAAATCGGAGACAAAAAGTTTTTGACCATTTTTGACACCTTTGCCTGAACATGGTTGCCCATAAAAGGGCAGTTGGGATAAGCAATTTTCAACTACATATCGCTAAAAGTTACTTGATATACCATTCTAAGCGTGTCCTAGCAAATACACCGGCTCATCTTAACTAAGACAAAAAGGTTTACACCTTCCGGCACTGTGGCGACAGTCTGCTCACTTTTGCGGTCTCCAACAAAAATTTTTAAAAATTAAATTCCCTGCCCTGGTCGACTGGGTGGAGATAGAGTGATGAAATTCACGGATGCACACCTTCTTTTCACGCTCTTCAAAATGAGATATTAACCAACCCTGTACCCCTTCCCAATCTCGAGTTCTAGGGGCGAAAAACAACTGATAATAGGCGTTTCCGGAGAACCAGAACCACCACCTTCGATTTCTAAAAATTTAAATTTTAAATTCCCTGCCCTGGTCGACTGGGTGGAGATAGAGTGATGAAATTCACGGATGCACACCTTCTTTTCACGCTCTTCAAAATGAGGTATGAACCAACCCTGTACCCCTTCCCAATCTCGAGTTCTAGGGGGGGGACACCCACCTGCTAATAATAATAATAAGAATAAATCCTACCGGCATCAACGGGTTGTCGCAGCCATTTTCCTCTTATCTAAAGGGCAAAAACTCAGTTTTGGCACAGTTTCAGGCGTTGGTGCTATTGCAACTTTTTTCCTACTCGCTAAGAGCTTTCAAATGAGTACCATAAAGTCTACTTTTGTGACAATTTTTAAAATTCCGGGTTTTCCGGAAATTCCCGGATTTTCAGTTTTTCTTCCGTAATTTTCGCTGGACGCATTTCCGGAAAATGTCGCAAGAAGGAAAGTTGTTCAGCTCGACGAGCTCTTTCATTTGAGTACCATATCGACTACTTTTGAAGAAATTGTTCAAAATCCGGAATTTTCCGGATCGGATATCTCGAAATCCGTAAATTTTCCGGAAATTTCGATTTCAGTTTCGAAATCAGCGTGGTCGACTTACCCTATGACCAACTTTTGAGCGAAATCGGAGACAAAAAAATTTTAAGTCCAAAATCCGGGTTTTCGTGAATTCCCGGATTTTCAGTTTTTCGGCTATAACTTTCGCTAGACGCATTTCTGGAAAATGTCGCAAGAAGGAAAGTTGTTCAGCTCGACGAGCTCTTTCATTTGAATACCATATTGGCCACTTTCGGAGAAATTTTTCAAAATCCGGAATTTTCCGGGTCCAATATCTCGAAATCCGTAAATTTTCCGGAAATTTCGATTTCAGTTTCGAAATCAGCGTGGTCGACTTACCCTATGACCAACTTTTAAACAAAATCGGAGACAAAAAATTTTTACGTTTCCCTTGGTCCCCCCTTACGATTTTTAAATTTCCGGGAGCCACCATTCCCGGAATCCGGGAGATATCGCGATGCCCTTACAAACGGGAGCACTTCAGGTCACCCTACAACTATGCTGTGAATTTCAGCCCGATCGGTCCAGCCAATCTCGAGAAAAAGGGGGGGGGACACAAATGTTGACCGGAATAATAAATAAATAAATAAATAAATAAATAAATAAAGAAACTTAGCCATATCAAAGGGTTGTCTTTTTTTAAAAAAAATGCGACAACCCAATAAATCCTACCGGCATCAACGGGTTGTCGCGCATTTTCCTATTATTCCTCTGTGCTTATATTGGCTCTGGCTAAAACTCAGTTTTGGAACATTTTCAGACTTTGGCCCTATCACAACTTTTTCCCTACTCGCTGAGAGCTTTCGAATAAGTACCATATAGACAACTTTTAGGACAATTTTTAAAATTCCGGTTTTTCCGGAAATTACGGATTTTCCAATCTGCGGCCATAACTTTCGCCAGAAACATTTTCAGAAAATACGGTAATCATAAAAATTACTCAGCGCGACGAGCTCTTTCGTTTGAGTACCATATTGACTAGTTTTGAGCAAATTTTTCAAAATCCGGAATTTTCCGGGTATCTCGAAATCCGTAAATTTTCCGGAAATTTCGATTACAGTTTCGAAATCAGCGTGGTCGAATTACCCTATGACCAACGTTTGAGCAAAATCGAAAACAAAAAATTTTTAAGTCCAAAATCGGGGTTTTCGTGAATTCCCGGATTTTCAGTTTTTCGGCTATAACTTTCGCTAGACGCATTTCCGGAAAATGTCGCAAGAAGGAAAGTTGTTCAGCTCGACGAGCTCTTTCATTTGAGTACCATATCAACCACTTTTGAAGAAATTTTTAAAAATCCGGAATTTTCCGGGTCCAATATCTCGAAATCCGTAAATTTTCCGGAAATTTCGATTTCAGTTTCGAAATCAGCGTGGTCGAATTACCCTATGGCCAACTTTCAAGCAAAATCGGAGACAAAAAAATTTTGACCATTTTTTAGAATCGCCTTGGTCCCCCCTTGCGATTTTAAAAATTCCGGGAGCCGCCATTCCCGGAATCCGGGAGATATCGGGTTGCCCCCACTTCCGGTACCACTTCATGCCACCCTACTACTATGGTGGGAATTTCAGCCCGATCGGTCCAGCCAATCTCGAGAAAAAGGGGGGGGACAAAGTGTTGACCGGAATAATAAATAAAGAAACTTAGCCATATCAAAGGGTTGTCTTTTTTTTAAAAAAATGCGACAACCCAATAATAATAATAATAATAATAATAATAATAATAATAATAATAATAAACAGACAATAGTAATGGTTGCCCTCTTCCTTTGGAAAGGTGGGCAACACAATAACTAGCGACTGCGAGAGTGTGTTGCCCACCTGCATATTCCATTTGGGTCAGAGCTTTATTTCCTAAGACTTCGATAGCCTCTCGTTCAAGAAATGGGTTCTTCTGTTATACGATTGGTTTTATTCGATTACAATAATGACGACACCTTCATCCTAAAATGGTTGCCCTTTAAAGGGCAGTTGGGATGGGATAAGTGATTTTTATATTACACTTTGTTAATACTGCTTCATACAAATGGTTGCCCTTAAAAAGGCAGTTGGGATAAGTGACTTTCCCATTACACTTTGTTAACACTACTTCATACAAATGGTTGCCCTTAAAAAGGCAGTTGGGATATGTGATTTTTCAATTACGTATACCTTGTTACTATATACTGCTTCATACAAATGGTTGCCCTTAAAAAGGCAGTTGGGATAAGCGATTTTCCCATTACACTTTGTTAACACTACTTCATACAAATGGTTGCCCTTAAGAAGGCAGTTGGGATAAGTGATATTTTGAAATTATTGTGAAATTTCGATTACAGATTTGGAATCAGCGTCTCCGAATTAGCCTATGACCGACTTTTCAACCAAATCGGAGACAAAAAGTTTTTGACCATTTTTGGCCCCTTTGCCTGAACATGGTTGCCCATAAAAGGGCAGTTGGGATAAGCAATTTTCAACTACATATCACTAAAAGTTACTTAATATACCATTCTAAGCGTGTCCTAGCAAATACACCAGCTCATCTTGACTAACGAGTTCAAAAAACACAGATATTAGGCGTTTCTGGGCAGTTTGCTCACTTTTGTGGACTCCAACAGTATAACTTTTGGCCATATCTCGAGATTCCCAAAAGGTAGAAAAATTTCGATTGCAGATTTGGAATCTGCGTCCCCGAATTACCTTATAACCGACTTTTCAACCAAATCGGAGACAAAAAGTTTTTACCATTTTTGACACCTTTATCTTAACATGGTTGCCCATAAAAGGGCAGTTGGGATAAGCAATTCTCAACTACATATCGCTAAAAGTTACTTGATATACCATTCTAAACGTGTCCTAGCAAATACACCGGCTCATCATGACTAACCAGTTCAAAAAACACGGATATTAGGTGTTTCTGGGCAGTTTGCTCACTTTTGCGGTCTCCAACAGTGTAACTTTTGGCCATATCTCGAGATTCTCAAAAGGTAGAAAAATTTCGATTGCAGATTTGGAATCTGCGTCCCCGAATTACCTTATAACCGCCTTTTCAAAGACAAAAAGGTTTAGACCGTCTGGCACTGTGACGACAGTCTGCTCACTTTCGCCTTCTCAGAGAACCAGAACCACCACCTTCGATTTTTAAAAATTTAAATTTTAAATTCCCTGCCCTGGTCGACTGGGTGGAGATAGAGTGATGAAATTCACGGATGCACACCTTCTTTTCACGCTCTTCAAAATGAGGTATTAACCAACCCTGTATCCCTTCCCAATCTCGAGATCTAGGGGGGGGACACCCACCTGCTAATAAGAATAATAATAATAATAACTAGCGCTACTGCAAGAATGTGTTGCCCACAACACGGCCCTTTGGGGTATAGATTTTGCTAGATACTTTTTAAGTTATTTCTGTTCAGGAAATCTGTCCCAGGACTCAAAGAGCTTTCAATTAAGCACCATATTGCCCATGTTTCAACGAATTTTTGAAAATCCGATTTTTCCCAGAATTCCGGATTTTCCAATCTGCGTCCATAACTTTCGCTAGAAACATTTCCGGAAAGTATGGTAATGATAAAAATTACTCAGCTCGACGAGCACTTTCATTTGAGTACCATATCGACCACTTTTGGAGAAATTTTTCAAAATTCGGAATTTTCCGGGTCGAATATCTCGAAATCCGGAAATTTTCCGGAAATTTCGATTTCACTTTCGAAATCAGCGTGGTCGAGTTACCCTATGACCAGCTTTTGAGCGAAATCGGAGACAAAAAATTTTTGACCAAATTTTGGATTTTGAAATTTCGCCTTGGTCCCCCCTTACCAACCGAAAAATTCCGGGATTCACCATTCCCGGAATCCGGAAGGTATCGGAGCCATCTTGCTTCCCGGAGATGTCCTAGTCAAGGGCTTCAAAATGAGGTATCAACCACCCCTGTACCCCTTCCCAATCTCGAGATCTAGGGGGGGGACAGACGGATAATAATAATAATAATAATAATAATAATAATAAGCACAGACCAATAACAAAGTGTTGCCCATTCCTTTGGAAAAGTGGGCAACACAATAATAAACAGACAGTAGAAAGGGTTGCCCTCTTCCTTTGGAAAGGTGGGCAACACAATAATAAACAGACAATAGTAATGGTTGCCCTCTTCCTTTGGAAAGGTGGGCAACACAATAATAAGAATAAACAGACAGTAGAAAGGGTTGCCCTTTTTTCCTTTGGAAAGGTGGGCAACACAATAATAATAATAAACGGACATACCCAGATGAAAGGGTTGCCTTTTTGTGTAAAAAGCGGCAACCCAAAAATGCACAAACAGAGGGGAACAAACAAAAACAACAAACAAAACCCCTTTTTGACCAAGTATATACACACACACACACACACACACACACACACACACACACACACATATATATATATATATATACTAACTGTTATACTAACTGTTATTTTTCTGTCTTAGTATACACAGGCATATACTTACATTTTGACCAATAAACTTCTAGGACTGTAGAATGTTTTTTCCGGAATCCTGCCTGTTTAGAAGATAGAATACCCTCGGATTCTAAGAACCAGACTAACCTCCCCGCCACCAATCTTTCTGCGACTTTGAGGATGTTGCTGAGCAAGGTGATGGGTCTGTAAGAAGCAGGGTCTGTAGGGTCTGCCCCGTTCTTGAGGATAGGAACGGTGATGCCCGTTTTCCACTGTGAAGGGAAGTTGCCAGAGGACCACGTAAGGTTTATGATTTTCAGCAGCCATGCGCAGGCTTTGGGTCCTAAATTTCGTAGGTAGGCATTGTCAATTTCGTCAGGTCCTGGGGCTTTCCCTTGCGGCAAGGTCTGGAGTACCAGCCTTAGTTCTTTTTCAGTGAACGGCTTGTTAAATGCTTCCACTGATCTAGGCAAATTATTTATTGCTCTACTTATCGTTGGCTGTAGTCGTCCCTCTCTTGTGGCAATATCATTGGGTGGAGCTACTCGTCTGCGGCCGAAGAAGCTTGCAAGGATAGCCGCCTTCTTTTTGGGGACAGCTACTGTTTCCTGCGTGGTAGGGTCAACCAGTGGCGAATTGACTGCCGGTTCCTTCTTCTTCTGGAGCACCCGTAGGAGTCGCCATAGCCGTGACTGATTTGAGCGTGAAGAAAGATTTTTCGTTGTGGTGTGCCATTGCTGACGCCGAAACTCCATTATCTGCTTCTTAACCACGGCATTTGCTCGATTTCGAGTGGCCCTAGCTTCCACGGAAGGATGGGTTCTATAGCGGCGATCTAAAGCTCGCCGGATAATCAAGCTCCTGTGTACTGCTGGAGGTAATGCCTTGGTAACAGGAAATTTGCGGCCGCGTGGAACGGATTGTCGAACAGCCGCGTGTATCGCCTGGGTGAACTTTGTCACTTCCGCTGAGGGGTTTGCTGATGACAGTATGACTGGCGAGGCTAATTCCATCAGTTCTGTATACTTTTTCCAGTTGGCCCGTCCGTATTTCCATACTACTCTATAGCGCACTTTGTTGGGCTTGGTTAGTGGAGAGAGAACTGGGAAGTCGTATAGAATGCTCCTGTGATCGCTTCCCACTGACTCGTCCAGCATGCTGACGGTAGCATCCGTCAAAAACGTTGGGGAGACAAAACAGAGGTCAAGTCGTGAGGAAGAGCCTACATGTTGGAGAGATGAAAAGGAGGGGGGAACGGTCGGGGTGTCTGGGTTGGTAACAAAGAGGGTGAGGGCATTTTGGATAGCCAAGTCGCAAAGCATGAGACCATTTGGGTCGTCCCTGGGTGATCCCCAGGAAGCATGGTGGGAATTAAAGTCTCCGGCTGCGATTCCAGTGTTCGGCAGGTCCAACGTTTGCTGGGCCAGTGGTGTGTTGGGCCTGTGGTATACATTACGAACCCGGATTGTGCGGTTGTTGCGCGTCCATACGTCGACGTCTAACCAACTGGTGTCATTCACCTCCTTTCCTTTTTGCGCCGAGGGGTGGATTTTGCGGACTGCAGTTAGTACTCCCCCTCTGCCCCTTTCCGCCGACGCTGCGTATACTTGGAAGTCACCCAGGTTAGGGAGGGGCTGTGAAGGGTCTAGGTGGGTTTCTTGCAGCATGCATATATCCACTTTATGGTTCCCAAGGAGGTACCGGACAAGGAGGACTTTGTCCCGTGTTAGCCCTCGTACATTCAACTGGAGGAACCTAGAACTACACAATACAGTATTTACAAACAGTAACAGCACGTGAAAGCACACTGATGCAGCTGCATGCAGCCCCAACTGTGCTTATTCTAGAGGATATACCACGACCTGAATGTTTTTATGGATTAAATTAACTAACAAACTCGGCGAGACCGGGAAAGTTTGAGAGATTTGGTCTGCTACGTGAAAGTTTTGGGCAAGGATTGGTACCAAAAAGCCACCCACTGTATTGGAGGCGATTTTATTTTTATTTATTTATCTTTATTTTTTGGGGGGGGCTAGGGAACGAAGTGAGAGTGGGAAGGGTGTTGAAGGGTCCCCCTCTAGAATAAGCCCAGCAAAAGAAAATGAAACAATATAATCTCCCCCCCCGAAAATTTCTTCCCCACCCCATGAGCCCGGGGGGGCCCCCGAAGGAAGCCCCCCCCCCGAAAAAAATCCCTAAAAAATACCCTGTATGTGGTTATTCGCTGGTTCCCGTGGCTTATCCCTAGTGGAGGGTGCGCTCCCTCGGTACCTCCCCCTCGTGTTCAAAGAGTCCCCCATGGCATGTCCACCCATAAATTCTGGCCTCCCCACCATATTCCCAAGAATTGCCAAATTTTAACATTTTAGTTCTCAAGGCCGCGTAAAATTACTCATTTTATGTCCCCCAGGGAAAATTGTTAAGGAATAAGCCAGGTCCCATAACCAAAGGACAACGACAACTATAACTTAATCAGCACAAAAGAAGCTACACAGAAGCGAAACATTACGTTCCAAAAATTCATGCAAGCTTGCTGTGTAGCGTACCTTTTTACCAGAAAAGAGGCGTGGTATCAGGCTATCAACTACGTAGTTCTCCACTGGTTCTTTTCCTGTCTGTCTTCGTCAGCAGTGATATGCCCTATATGCTCCTATATATCTGTAATATGCACAGTGGGGACGGGAGAATTTTGAATTTTGCAGAGTGGAACCATAATACACCCCCACGAGTAAAGCCCACAATTCGAGCTGAAAGCTCAAAATTTTCCTACAAGCCTAAGAGAATTCCCTCGAGAGCTGGGGCCGTTTGTCCAATGTGTAAAAGAACCCGATAGCGTTGGGGGACAGGGCCCTCCCATATTTTGAATGATTCGTGCCTCTGGCACGGAACTTTGGTTCCCCTCCTCCCATTAGATAATTTAATAGGATTCACATGAACAAATCTGTTTATACCAAATTACCGCATATTCAGAGCAGAAGCTAACTTTTCTGAGTCTACGCCGTTCCTTGGCCGCCCATTCTCGACGGCACTGAAGCACCTGATGCCCGCCGCGTCCCAGGGAATTATTCGCAGCAGCGGTAGCCTGTTCAGCCATCACAGCCACACTGCGGCGCTTTCGGACAGCAGCAGGAGCTGTGGCGCCACGGACTGGGGACTGACGCAGAGCGCCTGCATGCGAGTGGCGGCGCTGATACAACGGCGCTGACACCGAAGAACGACGCTTGCTGACGGCTGAGACCGACTTCCTTCCGCCGTTTTTCCTTTTCGGATCCGGTTCCGGATTCACGGATTTCGATTCCGGTTCCGAACTGACTTTCCGAATTTCGGAATCCGATTTCCGAGGTTCGGATTCCTCCGCCGCCTCCTCGAAATAAACTCGAGGCTTTGGCCGGTTGCTCTTCCTTGCAGACGATTTGGTTGATACTGTCGAAAGACGTCTCTGTTTTGTCGGTGACGCAACATTTTCCTCAGATAGTTCCTGAAAAAAATCACAAAAAAGCTGTGCCAAAAAGCAAATCCAAATTTGCAGTCGCAGTCGCAGTCGCGGTCGCAGTCTGGCACCACGATTTAGTATGTCATTTTGTTGGTATCCAGTAGTTTTTTTACAGTGGCTTTTTTGTGATTGTATGACCTGCTTTTAGCTTTTTGTCAGTTTGACCCCTCTTTTTTGGCGGCATTTTCTGGTGGACGTCGTCCAAAAATTAGCTACACCGTTCTTTGAAGTACGTATAGCCATGGGGGGAAAAAACCCACATTTTCGGATTTTGGCTGGAACTTTTTTATTATAAGGGTTATCTGAGAACTTTATATACCATCGTACTTGGCGTACTTAGAACTTTCTTTTAAGCCTATTTGCACTTCTCTAAGTTGTACCGTTAGAGCGGTATAATGCAAAAAGTAGCGGGGGAAAAAACCCAATGGGGGAAAAAACCCAAATGGGGGGAAAATAAACCCACCCCTCACAGGTCTTAAAAATTGTTCCATCGCAATTCTGACACTTCCAGTGTAAAATTCAACCCTTTTTTAGTTAGTATGAACCGAAAAACCCGATCTAAGTAGCTTTTTTTGAGATCTCATGTGCCTTTGAAAATGCTGCATCAACTGGCCAGGTTTCATAAAGTTTAACACATAAACATAGGGCAATTTTTGAAAATTGCTAAAAATGATGTAATTTGATAAAACTTATTATTCTATCGTGTAGAGAATGGTTTTTTACGTAGAATTGGCTGTTAAAATCCACAATTGTACCTGTATTGGGCCCTCCAGCTGCGAAATGGCACTTTTAAGGTTTTTAGCCCCTAGCTAGCCAGGTAAGCAAAATTGTCCGAATCTGACCGCATAGGATGACGCAGCGTGCTCGATAGTACCGTGCTATAGTCTCTAATTGTTTCCGTGTTGAGTTGTTAGAAAATTTTTCAAAAAAATTTGGGTGGGTTTTTTCCCCCCAAAGTGGGTTTTTTCCCCGCCACGTTTGGCAATGTGCCAGACTAACGGTACAGCGGATCGCTCTAATTTTGGCTGTGTGCAAAGAGGAAGAGTTGCCATCATTGCAGATATTTGCAAAACTTTTCTAACCCAACCCAGTCAAAAGTTACATCGGTCCAAACTTTTGGTAAATTTTTGGATGGTTGAACCAAAAAGTAGTTGTCATTTTCAAAATGTCATAAAATAAGCAGGAGTGAACCAAATGACTTGATCTTTGCATACATAGGTTAGAAAGAGTCGTTCTTCCTGCTGCTATGTTTTGGAGCTCATATCTCCAACCCATGACCCAGGAGGCGGGTGGGTTTTTTTCCCCCAAAAAAGGGGGTGGGTTTTTTTCACCCCATGGCTATACTCGTGTAACACGGTAAATGATCCTGTTATGACGATTTTTTCTCTTCATAACGTACGGTAGACGGTACATGCGCTGAAATTTTAATAAATCGGTTAAAATTGGCTAATTCCGATTCTGGTTTGGAATTGGTTTTTTGGAATTGGAATTTTGCTCATCTGAAAATATCATAAAAAACTTGTTGGCAAAATACTGGAGAACGTGTTAAAATCTAATTGAAAACTATATTCATTCAGCATGTTTCCTCAAAATTCACTTATACGTGTATGAATTGCATTGCATATTTTTCAAGTCAAGTAGTCTACTGTTGTTTCAGATGACACGAAGGCTAATGAGACTGCAAGTGATGCTAAATTGGGCGATGAAACCCAAGACCCGGTTGAACACGCTCTCTCGTTTACCGAAGACAAAACTGCAGCTCCCAGTACCAGTAGTAGTGCAACCAGGAAAAGTCCACGATCAAGGTAAATTGTTTACTTGCACAGCATATAGTGGCTTTCTGTAACGTTATATAATCAATGTCCTTTAACTTTTTTATAGTTATGATTAATGCAATATATGCATTACTGAATTTTACAGTATAGAAATAAGCTAATAGGGGGTAAAATCTATTTCTGAATGACAGGAGTTCCCTGGAGTCTGCATCTTGTTTTCACGAAACCGACAGTTTTCCAGATTTGATCATACCGGACGATTTATTTTGATGACAAGGGGCAGGGTCGGTTGGCCTTTTGTGTGATGAGGGATCGGGGGGGTTTCTCACCTGCGGATTTGGAAAGTTTACAAAAATTAGCTTTCTCTAAGAAATTGTGATTTAGATGCCTTATTCTGATTGTGATTACAGTTTATTATTTGTTACTTAATTCATTGCTTAAGGGGGGGGGGTCACTTTTTTGCCGATTTTGCTCATTTTCACATATTTTGTAGTCCCCATGGGTCCGCGAAACAAGACAAGAGTGTTTTGCGAAATATTGCTTCTATCGTTCTGTACAGGCTCTCAAAGGTGACCTCGACATGTGTTAAACATAGGAAAATGAAAAAGTTAGGTTAAAAAGTTTGTGGCAGAAAAATTTTTCGCTGTATAAGAGTCAGAACTCTGAAACTTTTTCAGAACCATTAAGGACATATTGCAGAGTGCAGCTATCTCCTCTGAAGCGATTCTGTTCAGTATTGGATTTTTGGCGAATTTTTAAAGTCAAAATTTTGGAAAATCGGTCATCTTTGGACCATGAAAAACAGGACCTACGGTACTCTTTTGCTTGCCCTGAACGATTGGCAAAAGCTACAGAAACGGCCAATAGATAGCTGCACTCTACGCATAATACCACGTCTTATGAAAGTACTCGCATGTTTCTATCATCTACAGTAAGCTCAAAAAACTTGCCACAAAAACAGCAAATTTTGCTAAAAATGGCCATTTTTCATAATTTTCACATTCTTTTGATAATTTCTCACTCATTATTTTGGTAAAAATCGCCAAACTTGGCAGATTAATTAATATGTCTATGTCTGTCATATAATGTGGCCAACAACAATTCGTCAATATTGAACATGGTGCTGTGGCGGCACCTTTGATCTTTATATGTGAAAAATGTCAATTTTAAAATTTTTCCAAATATAGACAAAATGGGTATCAATCGATAGCTAATGGAACGAGGAGCAACTTTTCTCATACAACCATGGGTCTAAAATGTTGTCTGTGCAAGATAAAACGAGTCAAAGTTATACTGGGCAGTCCTGCAAGGCTGGGTCAGTGCAGCACTCAACCATGCATTATGAACGCCTGAATAGCTGGCCTTGAGCCACGTATGCACTTAAGTATTACCTTAGTAAAGGCTTTAATTTGGTGTATCGGTTAACCCTGTTTTCGGTCGCGTTTGGTCTCCACCTGACCTTGCAGGGCTCATCACCGGAATTTTCAAGTTTTCCGGCTTTGAACCTGAATAACTCTGTCACAGTTTGATTTCGAACGCTAATATTCTAAGTTATTTTTGAGAACATATGGGGGCATATTATGTGTGAAAATGAGCGAAATCCGTGACTATCGATTTTTGACCAAAGTGACCCCCCCTTAATATTGCTTTAGACGTCAATCAAAAGCTGGAGTTGCAGCCAATGTGCCTTTAGTTGTGGTAGACAGCGGAAGTGATTTGACAGAGACAGTGGTGTCGGTGCGTTCTGTTCTATGGAATTGTTTTAATTTTTAAGTTTAATTTTTTAATTTAATTTTTAATTTAATTTTTAATTTTTTAAACTTTATTTTCTTTCGATTTTTGTCCTGCTGATTGTGCTAATTTTGGTGGTGAAATGTGGCGTGGAACAGTTCTAAATGTCTGTGTCGTGTAGGTGTTTTTGGTGCATCCTAAAAAATTGAAAATTGTTGATGTTTATGTTTAGAGCAAAGATGGTGGTCCAGAACTGCCAGTGTCGGGAACTGGAGGCGACGATTCGGATTCGGACATTTCAACGGCCACCTATACCCTGGACCAGCCCCAGACTACTCAGAACCTGCCGGGAGACTTGCCTCAGATTGCGCAAGGAACCACACATGAAGAGGTATACTGTAGTTCGAATCACTTCTTTAAGGTTAACCCGGTTGGCAGTCTTCTGGTTCAAGAAGGGTTGAAAAAGAATACCAGCGTTTTTGGTTGTGTTTATCGGATTTATCCAAATCCTGTGGATTATTGTGTTGATGGGGAGGGAGGTTTATTGCAGGATTGGTTTGAATAAATTGCACAAAACTTTTTGGAAAAGGTTTAAGTTTTTTTAAAATATGCTTAAGGTGGTGATTCCCTTTGGTCACATAAAGTTTGCACCATTATTACTTATTCATTACTTGGAGTGAAGAAACCGTTCTTATATATATCAAAATGCAGCTTGACATTTCCTCTTTGTAATGCATACCATGAAACCAATGTTGCTTTTCTAAAATATTTTTAACACAGTTTAGAAGAAGTCTAATTTTCCAGATTTTTTTGCAGACTCAAGAAAATTTTTTTCGCGAGACATCGGTTATATCATTCAATACCTCCATCAAATAACTGGGGGCGATTTTTTATTTATTCTGAAATCGCTCTTCGTTATGGAGAAATAAGCTGAAATGTGTGCGTAACCTGTATTTTGCCTACTTTTTCCAAACTTTTCAAGCGATTACTTCAGCTAGAAAGCAGTAATCGGGGCAACTAAAAAAACGTCCTGGGTACATTTGTGCAGAACTCATTTGTTCAGTAGCAGCCCTCCCGCTTGCATGGTCCCCCTCCACAATCTTTGAAAAAAAATTGGTCGTGTTTTTGCAAAAACTACATTTTTCATGAGAGAGCAGCCTACGGGATAGCTGTTGGAAAACGATCATCCATCGGATAATTTGCCCCTTTGAGACCTTCAGATCGACGCCCTTAGTTTGATTTTGCGGCTTGTGTAGTTCAAGAAATGATGGATTATTTGATTTCTGCAAAAATGACAAGTTTTTGACGAACAAAACAAGAAAATCGGCAATATCGCACGCTAGAGAAAAGCTAGAAGGTTGCTTTAAAAAGCAAAAATTTGAAGCTCCCTTAAATCGAGTATATTTGGCTGCTGAGCTAAAAATGTACAATTCCTTTAACTTAAATTTATTACATCCAGGTAGCACCTGTGGGGATCTCCATTTGATGGGGTCAGTGTCCACCGGGTTTCGCACGGACGTGGCATCTACTGGAAGTATATACATATCCCCAATTCCTTTATTTTTCCACTATTGTTTTCTTTTTTCAGACATTGGTGGAATCCGTCTTGAAAGTTCTGACTGGGGGACCCGGACCGCTGGCACTAGCGGATAGCGGTGCCATGACAGTGAATTCTCGAGAAACATTTTCGGTTGAGCAGCAGCAGCAGCAGTTGCAGTCGAAAATTGGCGAGTCAACCGCGGGCAAGGCTTCGGGTCAGACTCCCCAGCAGACGCCGAAAGCTCCTGACGCCACCATGTCTCGGCGCAGGTCTGGCAGTTTGAGTCAGTCTTTCGCGGGAGCACCCCTCGAGAGCAGCGCTACTCCTCAAGCGGTAAGCGCAGTTGTTTACTATAATTGCAAGGCATGAATACAGACGATAGAAGGTCCGTGTTTGTTGCACTAAGAAATGCTAGGAACCATGGTGTGATTATGTCACTACCCTAATTGTGTGTCGTTGGTAAACAAATGTGTATGTACATGAGTCATACACAAGGAGTGAGTGACCCCTGTTTGTATCATGTGACCGTGGATCACAATTGTTTTCAAAATCGCCCTTCCCTCGGGATTTTTGAGAAAGAGATATGTATTTTTTACTCTTCTGACTTCTAGCCCAAAATTTATTGGGGGCGACATGGGGGGGCGGGGGCTCAGGAAGGACTTCCCCCAATCATTGGTGGGAGTCACCGAATATATTTTTCTATGTGGGGGGCATATTTTTTCTAAAAAGTTTGTCAATAATTGTTTGGTGTTTTTGTGTAAAACGGCTAAGAATCGCTAGTAAAAATGACTAATTTTAGGTGTTGCTTAAGCTAAAATAGCAAAACTTTGGTTGAAAATCCGGTGAAGCCGGTAAATGTTTCGAACAGTTAGGGTAAAAATGGTGAAATTTGGATTGCTTTGAAATTTGAAATTTTTCGGTCTATGGTGGAGGTCGAAGTTTATGGGGGAACCTTCCGAATGGGGGCGGCCTTCCTTACCCACCCCCAGTAGAAGTGAGCTAGCTCTTGAAAGTGATTGCTAAAATTTGGATTTGCTTTTTGGCACAGCTTTTTTGTGATTTTTTTCAGGAACTATCTGAGGAAAATGTTGCGTCACCGACAAAACAGAGACGTCTTTCGACAGTATCAACCAAATCGTCTGCAAGGAAGAGCAACCGGCCAAAGCCTCGAGTTTATTTCGAGGAGGCGGCGGAGGAATCCGAACCTCGGAAATCGGATTCCGAAATTCGGAAAGTCAGTTCGGAACCGGAATCGAAATCCGTGAATCCGGAACCGGATCCGAAAAGGAAAAACGGCGGAAGGAAGTCGGTCTCAGCCGTCAGCAAGCGTCGTTCTTCGGTGTCAGCGCCGTTGTATCAGCGCCGCCACTCGCATGCAGGCGCTCTGCGTCAGTCCCCAGTCCGTGGCGCCACAGCTCCTGCTGCTGTCCGAAAGCGCCGCAGTGTGGCTGTGATGGCTGAACAGGCTACCGCTGCTGCGAATAATTCCCTGGGACGCGGCGGGCATCAGGTGCTTCAGTGCCGTCGAGAATGGGCGGCCAAGGAACGGCGTAGACTCAGAAAAGTTAGTTTCTGCTCTGATTATGCGGTAATTTGGTATAAACTGATTTGTTCATGTGAATCCTATGCTAAATTTTTTCATGTTTGAGCTCTAACAAGGAAGCGGCAGGTGTTATTTTTTCCATAAAAATATGATGCGCTAAGGTTTAACCTCCTGAAGCAGTCGAAGCAGCTTCTATCAAATCAAGAGTACACAATGATAGGAATGCGCCACTAGTCTGTCAGTTGTCAGAAACTGTGCTCTCTTCGCTAAAGGCTGATCCTTCCCCGCAAATGAGTTCCTTTTCGAAACAGGGGTACACTCACTCGCTCTATGCTTGTGTGTTGACGGTCGAAACACAAGCATAGCACTCGAATTTCTTTGAAGTCTGGCATTTTTTAGTGGAGGGGGTGATGGCCACTCACTTTTTGGTTCCCTCTCCACTTTTCGGAGCCCCCCCCCGCTTTCGCCCCCCCCACGTTTTGGGAGTCGCCCGAAAGTGTCGAATGATTAAGTTTGAGGTCAAATTTTTTCAATTTTTAGTTAATTTATGGGCTGACTTCATTTTAAGCTTAAAAGCGGCGATTTTTTTGTTTTTTACCTTGAAAATTTAGGCAAATTTATACCTTTGTCTCGCCCTCCCTCCCACTTGCTTCTCCTTAGGGGGGGGGGAAAGGAGACAAAGCCCCCTCACTTCAAAACCTTAAAAAATGCCAGGAAGTGATGGGACTTATTCTGCGGGGGGAGGGGAGGTCAGCCGTTAGCGAGCAGAGCATGATATGTAGTTTTTGCTCTGATAACTAGGAGCATGCCCACTGCCTCACTTTTAGCAGTACTGGTTTTCACAGTCCCAAGTCGGTACCTTATGCACCTCAGCTGTTTTATCATTATTTAGTTCCCCTGATCAAATTTTTGGCCTGGGAAATATTATTATTATTCTGTTCTTAGCCTTATTCTATTCTTCTAGACTCTAGATTCTTTCACTGATTCCATTTTTGTTCTAGATTCGTGAATCAAAGTCTGGTCCAGACCTGCCGGGTGTGTCCGGGGCGGCCGCTTCTGGGCCCGGCCCTCTCAAGGCTACCCTTCCGCTGGCCTCAACGACTCCAAAACCCTTCACTCTCCTGACGGATCAACGTGGGGATGTGTATCAGAAGAAATTCCAGGAAAAGGTCAGAGAACCACTCTTGATGAAGGGTATTTCCAATTAACAATACAGAATATTTTAGGGATTTTTTCGAGGCTAAAAAGAGCCAAAAAGTAAGTTGTCAGCGGTCTACGAAAAATGTCCGGCAAAGCCGGAACGCTTTTGAACATTGATTGGCCTAGTTCTGATTTTTTTCAGTTAAAAACGTGGGGGGGACGCCCTCCCCCACTAGTGGGACGGGGGACCAAAAGTAAATTGGATAAAATGAGCTATACATGCTAAAATACAGTACAATTAGCCTGTTTTCAAAGTATGTATGTAAACGTGCTCAAAAATTAAGTTTGTAATACCAAATAGACGGTTTTAAACCAAACGTTGGGATAGGTACAAACCCTCAGATTTGGCAAAAAATTGGGCACCCAAGCTTTCCCTGGATGGAGCAAAAATTTCCGGGTGAGGGCGGGTTTGCCTCCTTCTTGAAAAAATTCCCTATGCTTATTTATTAGTTTTCAATATACGATTTTCAATTTGACGTAGTAGGGTTTATATTTAAAACCTTTCTCTCTGTAGTTTAGTGGGGAAAATTGTTAGAAATTCATTAGGCGGTGTGTCAAGAATTTTTGCAAGACCAAAGTCACATCAGTGGTAACTGTTCAATTTTAACAAATTGTATATAATTGTAACTGCTTCAATTTTATACAAAAAGATGGGCACCTGTGTGTCAAAGTCTATACCAGTTCTTTTACCTAAATTGTTGTCATTTTTACGTTCCACCTAATATTAATATTAATATTAATTAATTAATTAATATTAATATTAATATTTAAGGGGTTTCCTCTGTTTGCGTAGCTTGTACAAGCGGCATTCAGGATAATGCTAATTGCGATACGACTTCCAATTTCCATGTCTGCTTATCTAATGTCTATCTAATGTTGGTATATTTGTTTTTTCTTGTCCAGTAAATTCGGTTTTTTCGTCATTTCCTTTCAGATTCACCTGGAGGAAGCGACGGCTCGCAGACTGAGGGAGTTCAAGGCGATTCCAGCCACTGTGCTTCGGAGACCTCCCAGCTCCGGTGGCGGCAGGTCTCTGAAGACTTCAAATGCGGAAAATAGTCAGTTTCTTTTCCCCCATAATTTTTTGGAAATTACTGCAGTCCTGTTTAAATTTTAATATCTATATTTTCATCATTACTATAAACTTCAATTTTTTAAATTTTCTGAAGAAATAGAGTGTTTCATAAGAACATACGTACCCGATGCTTTTTTTGTTGTGTTCAATTGTACTTTTTGTATGCTGTGTTGTGTTCTGTGCGTGATAAGTTTGTATTTTCAGCCCACGCGTTCAGCCCCTGTTGCTGTTGTAAATTACCAAGAGTGCATAATTATTGCACTATGCATAAGAAGTAGTGTTGTTTCAGTAGCCGATTTTAGTTTCAGTTTCAGTTTCAGTCGGCGGACCAAATAGTTTCAGTTTCAGTTTATGTTTCAGTCGGCAACGTAAAATGATTTAAGTTTCAGCTTTAGTTTCCGTCGGAGTTTCAGTTTCAGTTTCAGTTCACTTTAAAACGAACGGTTTCCAGCCCTCTGAGTTGATATAAATCACAATTTTATGTTTACTCAGCCTCCCCAGCAGCAATACTAACAAAATCGAAGCTCAAATCGTTCAAAATGTCAAGTTTTAAGGAACGAGTGAAACTAGTTTCAGTCCGAGTTTCAGTTTTTTACCCAAATTAGTTTCAGTTTCAGTTTCAGTTTCAGTCGGCAGCCTAGAAAAGTTTCAGTTTCAGTTTCAGGTCATTTCTCAAAATAGTTTCAGTTTCAGTTTCAGTGACTGAAACTGAAACCTGTACAAACTGAAACCTAGTTTCAGTTTCAGTTTCAGTGACTGAAACATCACTGATAAGAAGAAGAGTAAGCCACTAGATTAGGGGCCTTGTTTTCGGTGCATTGCGTACGGTGCTCCACCACCCATATTACCAGAATGTTCCCCCGTTTGTGGGGGAGGGGTCGCTCTCTTGGACAAAGATTGCCTCCCTCATTTTGTTGTTGCTAAAAGTGGTCTCCGTTTGGTCGTGGGAGTCTACCAAAAGTTTACGCTAGTTTCAACATATTTTCGGAAACAGCCCCGACCCAAATTGGCGCCGACAGCCAATCAGATTCAGCCAGTCTTATTAGTCTGCTTGAGCAACCCTCCCCTCCAAACCGTGACCCCTTTTCCAAACGGGGACCACTGTTACCTAGCTACCTCCTCTCCCTAACGGAGGGGGTATGTTTTGTCGAACAGAGCGACCCCCACAAACGTCTTGGCGGTGGAGCACCTTTACGCAATGCCAAGAACAGAAGCCCTCTAGTTACTTTGAATTCTGGAAATTACAGTGTTTTCCGGTTTTTTTGCAGAAGAAGCCCCAAACACTCCAAATCTGGCGACGCGTACCCGGGCCGCGAAACGTCGGGAATTCGATGAGACGCTGAGCGCCCAGGAGAGAGAGCGGCAGGAACAGCGACAGCGTGACTTGGAGGTGGAAAAGGAGCGGGAAAGACAGGAGGTGGCTGCCCTTCGGAAACAGCTGGAGTTCAAGGCACGACCTGTGCCTAAGTAAGCGCTAGAGCGAAATTTGTCAGCTTTAACTAAACTACACCATTATTGTCATGCTGGTCTATTTTTCGTTTGACGTGCTGCGTTATTGGAATAAATGTGGGGATATGGTTCTGGAAAAGGCTGGTCTAATTTCATTGGATTATTTTCCTGTATTTCCCCTCCAATGAGGAGGGTATTATCAGTTTTATTTTTGTCTGTAAAATTGGAAGAAGGAAAAATGTGTAGGCAGGCGTGTATATTCTTTCTGAAACTTGGGGTTTAGTGGCACTGTAAATTGTGTTGTCTCATTTTACTGTTTTGCTATTCGCCTTAACAACGATCATAGTCCTTCATTTTATAGGGGCCTGTATTTATTTTCCTATTTCAGATCTCGAGGTGGTAATCGATTTATGCCATATCAGCGTTCCTTCACCCGCCCTCCGAAACCGTCGAAACCGTCAACTTCTTCAGATGCTAACAACTGACTGGAATTTTTGTTGTGTCATGCCTTGGTTTTTTCGAACTGTTTTTGTGCCTGTATGCTGTACTCGTTTTGTAAGTGTTATTATGCTGCAGTCCGACTTTTGTACTGTTTTATTGCTCTGCCGCAGGCGTATATATCCCGGATTTTGAAAAAAGGGGTGTCTAACCCGAATGAGGGGGTCCGGACCTAATTTTTGCCGAAAAGTGGCCAAATTTTCCCAAAAATTTCAAAGCATTTTTGAAAGGTTCGGACCCCTGGACTTCCCCCCCCCCCTGGATATGCCCCTGACCTGTCGTGTGTTGATTATTTTATGTCATAACATAAATCCGGCTCTTTATTTAATGCGAGAAAAAGATGCCCTTTGTATGCAGGGTGTTTGGATTTTTGAAGGCGCAACAATTGCTTACTGTCATGGTTTTTTGCTTGATTCTGTATGTTTTGTAAATCTTGCTGTGATTGAATTGGTGAGTTTAGTAAATAAGAAATTAGAAATTGAATTGGAATTTCTGTCGGAAGTGTGTTGAATTGTGGTTCTAGTGTACTGTACTTGTATTTTGCTATATTATTTTACTTGTATTGTGTTTTACTTATATATTCAGTAGTAATATATTCAGTAGAATGTACATATTATTATTGTTATGAGACTTAACTGAGACTTAATTATAGCTACTTTCTTCTTCTCTTACATGAATATTTTTACTACTAGCTTATTTTTAGATTCTGCGAAAGATATCTATAAATACACTGGTTAATTCTTACATTTACTAAATTAAATGCTGTTTTTCATGAGAGTGATGATGGACATAAGTGTGATTGCTGTAGTTTCAAAACTAATACTTCATTTTGTAATGTTTTTTGGATTTACTGCCATTTTCCTGGATTTAATGAATGTTTGGGAGTAGTTAAACTTGGGTTTGTGTGTGGACAGTCGATTGTGCTCTTTATCTAGTGAGGCCAAATACGAATTAGAAACGTTGCATTCAATTAACGCGAAAGTGGAATTTTGTGACTGGCTTGTATGTTTTGTATTTATGTAGCTCCGCGTTCATGCAATTTTTATATACTTTTTGTGTTTGTCTGGATATAAATGTTGTCCACTTGATTGAATAAATCGATTGTAGTTTTAAATGATTATTTTAATTTAGGGTTAGGCTACCTGAAGTAGGTTAAAGATAGGATCGTCTTTATGCTCCGTCGGAAAGTGCGATTTCTCCGATTTTTCCGATTGAGAGTGAATCTGAAGACTGGCTGGGATCATTTCAGGGCATTGCAGAAGTGCTTAGGGGGATGGTTGCTCACCTGTCCAATATTTTGTGGTCCGGTCGTTCCCACTTTTTGCCAGCCGTCTAAAATGCAATCAAAATTATGAAATATTTGATTGTTCAGATGTGTGGAAGTCCGTATTCGGCGATCGACCGCCGGAGAAAGTTGGCCGAGTACCACAAGGTACGGCCAGGCTGTTTGGACATCGCCAATGAACGTAACTACTAGAGGACTGCTTTGCTTTGCGTAATGATGCTCCGACCACAGTGCAACCACGGCTAGAGCAATTTTTTTTTTTTTGCAAGTGGCCCAGCATTATTGTGACTCTCTTAGAGAATCGAAAAATGCTGCTCTCCGCAGACCGTTTCTAAAATACGGACAAGAGGCGGAGAAGCAAAGACCACGGATAGAAAACATGGTCCCCAAGCCAGACTGCCGTGCGGTTATTGCAGTCACCCCCAAGGCAACTGCAGTCGTTCACCGACTGGAGTTGCCCCCCGCTTGACAACAGTGACTAAGATGGCGGAAAACTAATTGGCTTGCTCGATAGCCGTGGGTTAAAAAGAAATAGGCTGCAGAGAGGAGTCGGAGGGAGTGGGCGAGCCTCAAATAGGAAAGAAGGAAAAGTCCGTAGATTTGAAAATAAAACTATTCCCATACTTGGAGACAATATTGGCATATCCCTTGTTGGGCTAGAGCAATTTGCAGTGCAGCTATTATCACTGCTAAGATGTTGAGTTTCGGGTGTTTTATTAGAAAAGCACAGTTGTACGCTACAAACCAGACCAAAACCAGATTCGCAGTTCATTTTACTCTTAGCTGCTCTAAAATGTTAATTTCTGACTGTTTATTTGTATCCCGGCGGGTGGCCGGTGAGCGAAAGTCGTCGGCCGGTCGCCTCCTTAGGCCAGCCGGCCTCAAACATTACTTCACCTTCACCAACGGGTACCTCTTTCGGCTACTCCCACATCAAACTTGAAGGGGTTTGTTTGAACGGGACGGGATCACATTGGCGCATTCTCGGGAAGCACCGCTACGCAATGCAAACAGAAAGAAAGAGCCCCTCTATCTCAAGTGACTTAACCCTTAAATGCATAACCTGGGTCAAATTGACCCACCCCCTTAAATAGCTGTTTATATACAGCGTGGAATGGCTTGTTGTCCGACGACTTCTTGTGACATCTCACAAAATTCTCTGATACAACTAAAAACCAAGTCAAAGAAAATTCTTGGTTTTGGACAGAAGAAATTATTTCCAATAATTTTCCCCTGGGTCAACTTGACCCAGGTCATGACATTCACAAAGCAACACTCAGATTTGACTATTGAGTAACAGGGAGCAGCGTTTTCTTGCATCAGCTGCTGAACTCTTGCACAATAGTGGTAAATTTCATGCAATTTTACCTATACTCTAAAAAAGACTCCTGTAGAAATTACAGGAATTCTTGTAGTTTTCTACAAAAGTACTCCTGTGCGGCCAGTCACTAGCGGAGCTTCCTGTATTTCCCACAAAAATAACTTTTGTATTTTTAACGGCCTCTCAAATAGTAAAAATTACAGGAGCTTCCCGTAGAAAATACTAAGGAAACCTGTAGTTTTATTACGAGCGTTTCCTGTAGAAAATACTAAAGAAACCTGTAGTTTTGTTCGACTTTTTTGACAATCCTGAATGAGATACCAAACCTGTAGCTTTCACAAGACAAAGCCTGTAAATTTTACTGGAGCGACCTGGTATTTCAAAAATAGGGGGCAGGTGCGGGGGTGGCCACTCCCAAAATATGTTCGGCAGGCAGCGGCCGTTACAAAAAATTCACCCACGGGGTGTTGAAAGACTGAAACTTTGGAAAAGTTCAAAAATTTCAGTTTTCAAAAATTATGATTACTGTCGCCCATACTCAGTTTGCGTATTCAGTGTATCGAGTACTTTCCTGTAGAGTAAAGCTGTAAACCAGTGAAAACTTTGTTTCACTTGTATTGAATACTGGTCTAACTTTTAACCAATTCTACCAAGGTATGTCCGGTAAATACTACCAACGTTGTCCAGTAGAAATTACAGGACATAACCTGTATTTTCTACAGAAGCTGTTGTATTTGTCATCTGCAAGTGATTCCTGTAGTTTCTACCGGAACATTTCTGAGTGAACCAAGGCCCTTTTCGCGCGCGAGTTAAAAGGACAGAGTTAAAAATTTTAACTCGTTTAACCCTGCCAAGTGCCAACCGAGTTAAAATAAACTGTTTAACTCTTTTAACCCTGTGCACGAAAAGGATTGAGTTAATTTTAACTCTTTTAACTCGTGTAACTCGCTGCACGAAAAGACCCCAAGACTGTATAATTGCACTATTATTAAGAAGAAGAGTAAGCCACTAGAGGGCTTCTCTTCACTGCATTGCGTAACGGTGCTCCGCCCACAATACGCGAATGTTCCCCCGTTTAGGGGGGGGGTTGACCAAATCGACAGCACATACCCCCCCCCCCCTTCCGTTTGGAGGGGTTTAGCAAAGATGTTTTTAAAATTTTTTAAGTTTTTATTTTTTTGAGAAGGGCCTAGCAACTGCGGCACACTATGTGGCCATGCGTTGCTGCTCCCCGCAGACCGTTTGAAGTACGGACAAGAGGCGGAGAAGCGAAGGTAAAGGACAGAAACGTGACCCTCCCAAGCCAGTCAGACGTACGGTTATTTCAGTTGCACCAAGAGTACATAATAGATAAGAGTATGACAACAGGCAGGCTCTCTGTTATCAGAGCAAAAACTATGCTATGCGCGCTATCGGCTAACCCCCCCCCCCACAAATTGACCCCCTCTCACACCGCCCCTATATGGGTACATACATAGTTCCAAACGGGGGTCGCTCACTCGCTTAGTATGTTTTCTACATGCATATGTTAAACATACACGCTTGCACCCTGTTCCCAAATTAGGCCTCGGTCAATTATAACGTGTAATTATGCAAAGCAGTGAGCGACCCCCGTTTAGACCCCGTACCCATATAGGGGCGGTGTGAGAGGGGGTCAATTTGTGGGGGGGGGGGGTTAGCCGATAGCGCGCATAGCATAGTTTTTGCTCTGATAACAGAGAGCCTGCCTGTTGTCATACTCTTATCTATTATGTACTCTTGGTTGCACCCAGGTCAGAAGTGGTTGTCTGGCCAACCACCACTGACCCCCGCATGTCAATTACAACTAGGATGGCTGAAGACCTAACAAAGCTTGCTCGACAGCTGAGGTTGAGAAAAGTGGCTGCTGAAAGGGATTCAGAGTAGTGCTGGGACCGGTTCCAAAAGAACCGGTAGAACCTGAACCGGAACCGGAACCGGAACCGGAACCGGTAGGATTTTTAGAACCGGAACCGGAACCGGAACCGGAACCGGAACCGGAACCGGTGGCTTTTGGAACCGGCCGGTTCTAGTGTTAATTTTGGCTGTTTGAAACTTCAATCAAGGTTTATTTTGTAAAATTTTAAAATTTTCTTATGAATTTCAATTTAGCATTTGGAATTTAACTTTATTTTGGTACTTCTATTTAGATATGAAATTTTGTTATTGATTATGTTGTGTAAATGGCAGAAGATTTGATATCAATTTTACAATGTCTTTAATAACAGTTTTCAGTCAATGTTTTAAATTTTCTGAAAAGGTTATAGAAAAAGAAAAACCAAGGTGCATTCAGTGTTAAGGGGGCGGGTCACTTTTTTGCCGATTTTTCGACCATCTCCGATTTTGCTCATTTTCACATATTTTGTAGTCCCAATGGGTCCGCGAAACAAGACACGAGCGTTTTGCGAAATATTGCTTCTATCGTTCTGTACAGGCTCTCAAAGGTGACCTCGCCATGTGTTAAACATAGGAAAATGAAAAAGTTAGGCTAAAAAGTTTGTGGCAGAAAAATTTTTCGCTGTATAAGAGTCAGAACTCTGAAACCTTTTCAGAACCATTAAGGACACATTGTAGAGTGCAGCTATCTCCTCTGAAGCGATTCTGTTCAGTATTGGATTTTTGACGAATTTTTAAAGTCAGAATTTTGGAAAATCGGCCATTTTTGGACCATGAAAAACAGGACCTACGGTACTCTTTTGCTTGTCCTGAACGATTGGCAAAAGCTACAGAAAAGGCCAATAGATAGCTGCACTCTACGCATAAAACCACGTCTTAAGAAAGTACTCGCATGTTTCTATCATCTACAGTAAGCTCAAAAAACTTGCCACAAAAACAGCAAATTTTGCTAAAAATGGCAATTTTTCATAATTTTCACATTCTTTTGATAATTTCTCACTCATTATGTGGTAAAAAATCACCAAACTTGCGGATTAATTAATATATCTTTGTCTGTCACATAATGTGGCCAAAACAAATGCGTCAATATTGAACATGCTGCTGTGGCGTCACCTTTGATCTTTATAGGTGAAAAATGTCAATTTTAAAATTTTTCCAAATATAGACAAAATGGGCATCAATCGATAGCTAATAGAAGGAGGAGCAACTTTTCTCATACAACTATGGGTCTAAAATGTTGTCTGTGCAAGATAAAACGAGTTAAAATTATACTGGGCAGTCCTGCAAGGTTAGGTCAGTGCAGCACTCAAGCATGCATTGTGAACGCCTGGATAGCTGGCCTTGAGCCTCGTCTGCACTTAAATATTACCTTAGCAAAGGCTTTTGTTTGGTGTATCGGTTAACCCTGTTTTCGGTCGCGTTTGGTCTCCACCTGACCTTGCAGGGCTCATCACCGGAATTTTCAAGTTTTCCGGCTTTGAACCTGAATAACTCTGTCACAGTTTGATTTCGAACGCTAATATTCTAAGCTATTTTTGAGAACATATAGTGGCATATTAAGTGTGAAAATGAGCGAAATCCGTGACTATCGATTTTTGACCAAAGTGACCCCCCCCTTAACTCTTCTTTAAGGATGACAAAGGTAAGCATTAAGGATTTGATGCTTTATGGCAACTCTTCCAGCTTTAGCTGTTGCCTCTGCAATTTTTGTGTGCAAACTTCAACTGAAGCAAACCAGTATACTGAAGGCGCAACTCCAGATTAAGGGTTAAGCTGAGCAACAGTATCCCTGAGGAGGTACCGTTCTTATTTAATTAATAGCAATTGGCTAGCGCTAGCGAAAAAGAATGCCTTTGATGGTCTATTTAAAATTTTCATATTTCATAGTCATATTTTAGTACTTTTTGCTTATATATAGGTTTAGGATTTGATAGGGAATAGCGCTCTTTTGTTACAAATTTGTTTATTTCAGCTACAAAAATTAAAACAAATTCTATGTAAAATGAAAACTTAGCAGCTTGATTTTATTTATTGTAACATACAATTTTTGGTTTTAAAGGTATGAAGTTAGTTGTACCTGTGTGCTGCATAAGTGCATAAGTGCTCGAAAAGTTTTAATTCTCGTTCAACGATTTTCCCCGATGTTTTCTGCTATAGTTTTCGATCTCAAAAAATCTTCGACCCCGAGATGAGATTAGCTGTTTTTCAATGATTAAGCTTTGTACAAGTGTAACTGTAGCTGTTGAATCGATAAGCACTGCTTGAAATTGGTCGAGGAAAGTTCTGTGCGACGTTCGCTTTCTGAAGGGCAGTAGCTAAAAGTTTATCTAGATTGAGAATACTTAGTATATATTTTGGTAAGCTCTGGGGCCCGTTGCATAAAAGTGATTAGTTGATTAGTGATTAGTAGTTAGTTGATTAGTGTAGCAGTTTTTCTAGGAAAACTTTTGCTGCAGTTAACCGTTTTAACGGTTTAATTTTGGTGCTATGTCGTAGCTGTTGATGTGACTTATCCACAAATCATGAATCATAATCTTAGCCAGGCAAGGGAAAATATTGAACTCAATTGTAATTTCTTCACTTTTAAGCTGGCATCATTCCCATTTAAATTGTAACTTAATTTAAATTTAATTTAATTTATGATTTCATTAGAACGCTCAGAACGCTTCAAAATGACATCTAAATTGTTGTCGTAGCCTGTCCGTAGCTTTGATTATCACCTTTATGCAACAGGCCCCTGGTAGCTAAAATTTCCCCAACATATTGGTAAAAATGAAACAGACCATATCTTTTTCACAGTAAATATTTGTATATAAATAGTAAAAAGTAAGCAAAAACACTGTTTAAAAACACGTTCATAGCTTTGTGCAGTTTTAAATATGTTAGGTTTTTTATAGCAATTGTCAAAAAAATAAAAAAATCGTGTGATTTTAGCTTTTTATCAAAAATACCAATTGGAACCGGAACCGGTAGCTAGAACCGGAACCGGAACCGGTTTCAAAAATCGGAACCGGTCCCAGCACTAATTCAGAGGGGAAAGGCGAGCACTCAGATAGGATAGAGGTGAAAAGTCCGTATCTTTGAAAACGTATACACATTTCCTCCGACATAAATCTTTAAAATTAAATTAAAAGCATAATTCAGAATAAATTTAATGTGGTTAGATTGCTAAAATCTCCTTATGGTATCCCCTTAGGATTGCCCATTTTACTGAAAATTTAATTGAAGAACAGAAGCAGACACAGCGGGACCTTTTTCACTCGCCATATGCTCGCCTCTGTTCCAACCAAATTGTCACCACAAATAACAATCATTTTAATCATTAATTAGTTGATATTTTATGTTTGCAACTGGGACAAAACTCAAAAGAGCACTCGGATTGTGTCATGTAAATTGTAAAGCAAAGCTAAGCAACATTAAAGAACAAGACCTTTAAAAGATTAGACTTATAGAATGGAACGTCGTTGTGTTTTGTCAGAGATGGAGGTCGGCCATGCCCAACAGTCGACTATGCCAGGGGAACATTCGTTTCCAACTAGCTAACTCCATTTTGCTGGAGAAAAAGATAATATTACATGTATATCTGATACTTTTGCAATTTATTGCTCACACGCTCACGAAGTGAGCCAGTCAAATTGCCTTGGTTTATGACCACAGTATATATGTACAGCATAAAATTTAGAGCAAACGCAAAACACACCATTTCCTTTAGGCTCTGTTACTACAGTACCCTTAAGCTTTGTGTGGCTCTCTAGTGCGTGGGGATAAACTTAATTGACACTAAACTGATTAATAAATCATTCTAAAAAGTTGAAAACTTATCTTAATTTGCGCTAGTGTTCTTCAGACGTGGTGGATACAATCTTAAAGTTTTTAAAATTCAGTTTCAGTCGCTGGTCCGAAATAATTTCAGTTTCAGTCGGCGGATCAAAAGAGTTTCAGTTTCAGTTTAAGCTTCAGTCGGCAACGTAAAATAATTTCAGTTTCAGTTTCAGTTCCGCTTTTAAAAGAACTGTTTCCAGCTGTCTGAGTTAATATAAAGCACAATTTGATGTTTATTCAGCCTCTCTTACATCAATGTTAGCAGAATCGAAGCTCAAAACCTTAAAATTTCAAGATAAGGAAAGACTGGAACTAAAGTGACCAAAAATTCTTGGAACCGAAATGTGAGCGGCTGTCCTGAGTTATCCTTTGAAGGTAGCCTATAAGATGTATTTAGTTTCGAATCCTCAGGAACCCGAGATTTCGAAAATCCGAAAAAAATCCGAAATTCCGGATTTCATTCACGGAAAATTTAAAATTTTTATTTTTTCGCCCAATTTTTATCGCAATCAAAATTTTGTTCTGACAGTCGAATAGAGCTGGTCCCGCTACACATTTTTGCTCTTAGGCCATATTTCTTTAAAGATTAAAAGGATTAGATTAAAATTAATCCGCATTAAAGAAATCGCACCTCGGATTAAACGGATTAAAATTTAAACCAGTGAATTAAACTAGTTAAACGGATTAAATTTAATCGTATTTCTTTAATGCACCTAGGATTAAAATTTTAATTTAATCCTGTTTCTTTATTCACACTTCGGATTAAAAAATGAACGAGTTAATTTTAATCCGACCTACATAATCGCTGTTTTTTTAAGATTAATTTTAATCCGTTTAATCCGCCGCCTGTATTTTCCACTAGTTTTTAATCCCCGTACAGCTACGCGGTTTAAACGGATTAAAAGTTGGATTAAAACTTTTAATAGCTGTTTCTTTAATGGCGGATTAAACGGATTAAAATCAATTCGTTTAATCCGCGGATTAAAAATGGTCGGATTAAACGAGTTAATTTTAATCCGATTAATCCGTTTAATCCATCATTAAAGAAATAGCAATTAAAATTTTAATCCGGCTGATTTTTAATCCGACCATTTTAATCTTTAGAGAAATAGGCCCTTAGAAGCTTTTCTCGAAAATGCACCCAGTTTCCGGGATTTCAAAATTACCGGATTTTACAAATTTCCTTCAATACCCACAAGACGGGTATCATTTTTAAAGTTGTTATCGGGCTGAACAACTTTTGTAATAGAAAGAACTCGTGAAAATGCACTCAGTTCCCGGAATTCGCGAAAACAGGAGTTTCCTGATTTTAAAAATTTTCTCCAATACCCACAGTATGGGTATCATTCGACAGCTCTTGATGAGCTGAACAAATCTTGTAATAGAACAACTTGCAGAAATGAGCCGTTCTCGGAATTCACGAAAAACTTTCAAGCTATAGTGAAATCCGTGAATTCCGAGATTTAGGTGCATTTTCAGACAATGGTTCTATTACAAGATTTGTTCAGCTCATCAAGAGCTCGCGAATGATACCCATATTGTGGGTGTTGGAGAAAATTTTTAAAATCCGGTTTTCGCGAATTCCGTGAATTGAGTGCATTTTCACGAGTTCTTTCTATTACAAAAGTTGTTCAACCCGATAAGAACTTTCGAATGATACCAGTCTTGTGGGTATTGGAGGAAATTTGTAAAATCCGGTAATTCTGAAATCCCGGAAACTGGGTGCATTTTCGAGAAAACCTTCTCAGAGCAAAAATGTGTAGCGGGACCAGCTCTATTCGACTGTCAGAACAAAATTTTGATTGCGATAAAAATTGGGCGAAAAACTAAAATTTTAAATTTTCCGTGAATGAAATCCGAAATTTCGATTTTTGAAATCTCGGGTTCCTGAGGATTCGAAAAATATATCCATTATATAGGTTTCCTTCAAATGATAACTCAGGACAGCCGCTCACATTTCGGTTCCAAGAATTTTTGGTCAGAGTTTATTTTCAATCCGAGTTTCAGTCTTTTATGTAATATAGTTTCAGCTTCAGTTTCAGTTGGCAGCCTAAAAATGTTTCAGTTTTAGCTTTCTCAAAGTAGTTTCAGTTTCAGTGACTGAAACATCACTAATTTAAACATTTTGCAATTTTCTAGCTCAGTTTTCATTTAGATACTAAAAAGTGTCTGAGGGCCTTTTCGCGAATGGGTTAAACGAGTTAAATTTAACTCTACTCTACTTTACTCTACTCTACCCATTCGCGAAAAGGCCCTGAGCAGCCGCCCGTGACGCTTTTTGGCGGTCGGCTCAGCCCTGGCCGGCGTAGTGAACCGTTGGACCCTAAATTCAGATAATCATTTAAAACTACAACCCATTTATTTAATCAAGTGGACAACATTTATATCCAGACAAATACAAAAAGTATATCAAAATTGCATGAAAGCGGAGCTACATAAATACAAAACATACAAGCCAGTCACAAAATTTCGTTTTCACCTTAATAGGACGCAACATTCCTAATCTGGGTTTGGTCACACCAAATACTAATAATCGATAGTCCAAACATTTCATTAAATTCAGGAACATGGCAGTAAATTAAAAAAACATTACAAAATGAAGTAATGGTCTTAGATTAGTTCTGAAACTACAGCAATCACACTTATGTCCATCATCACTCTCATGAAAAACAGCATTTAACTTAGTAAATGTAGGAATTAACCAGTGTATTTATAGATATCTTTCGTAGAATCTAAAAATAAGCTAGTAGTAAAAATTCGAGTATATATATCATCTAAGTCTCATAACAGCAATATATTATGTACACGCTACTGGATATATGAGTAAAACACGATACAATACAAGTAAAATACAGAGTACACCACCACCACAAACGAATCTAGAATGTCAGCGCATTCAACATACGTACTTCCGAGAGAAATTCCTATGAATTTGATTTCAACATTCCCATTTCTAAATTTCAACTACGCACTTTTCTCTTGATGCGCGAATTCAGCATCACAGCAAGATTTACAAAACATACAGATACAAGCAAAAACACAATGACAGTAGGCAATTGTTGCCGTTTCAAAAACAGAAATCCTCTACTGGGAGGCGTCTATATGAAATTTTCTGGATACAAAGTGAATCCTATTCATCGCTACTATTTTATGTCAACATTTCATTGTATATTATGACATTATATTTTTCGTGATTAAAATGTTCAACACAATATGACAGGACAAATAGCAAAAAACAGTACAAAATTTGGACTGAAGCATATACACAGTTATATATAAAACGAGTACAGTACGGATATAGGCAGGCACAAAAACAGTTCGAAAAAACTGAGCATGATGGAAGGAAAAATCACAATCAGTTGTTGGCATCGGCAGAAGTTGACGGGTTCGACGGTTTCGGAGGGCGGGTGGAGGAACGCCGATATGGCATGAATCGATTGCCGCCTCGAGATCTGAAATAGGAAAAATAAATATAGGCCTATAAAATGAAGCATCAATATCGTCGTTACGGCGAATAGCAAAACAGTAAAATGAGAGGACAAAATTTACGGTGCTAATATCGTCAAGCTTCAGAAAGCTCGATTTTAGAGGAAAATAAGAAGACTTAGTGTTAAAATGGCAAAAATCAAAAATCTCTGGCGACGTCGGAAAATTATTGAAAACGTGGCTTTGAAAGCTATTTGTTCAGGGCGAAATTTGGTACCAAAAAGGATACTCACGTTGGAGAGAATTTGTGGGGGAAAGGTAGTTTATAATGCCCCCACTCCGGCCCACAGCAGAATAAGTTCAGCTGTATGGTAGCTATCTGGAAGCGCTTTCGAGATATAAAGAAAACAATTTCGCATTCTACATTTTTGTTCAGACTTAATAGTTTTCGTCATTAATACAGTTTTACAGAAAAATGCCCCAGTATATATTTTATACATTTGTGTATTTTTATCTTAAACAACACTTAAAGCATGATACAGCACGTAGGTACAACCAGGTCCGCAGCCCAGAAGCCCCCCACCCAGAAGTAGAAGAATCATATATGCATTTTCGCCTAAAAATCTTACACTGGGTGTTTAATTCTTTCAAAAACAAATTATAGCGACGAGGATGCGAGTATTTTTCAAAAAATCGCTGGTCCTGCTGTAAAATTAGTAAAACAATTTTGCCTTTTGGTACTCCAAAAAAGGGGGGAACTAGATCCCGGAGAGACCCCTCTGGGTCGGTGCAGCGTTGGGTGCAACATAGCCGGTAGGTAGGATTTTGCTACTGCGCTTACTTTGGCACAGGTCGTGCTTTGAATTCCAGCTGTTTCCGAAGGGCAGCCACCTCCTGTCTTTCCCGCTCCTTTTCCACCTCCAAGTCCCGCTGTCGCTGTTCCTCCCGCTCTCGCTCCTGGGCGCTCAGCGTCTCATCGAATTCACGGCGTTTCACGGCCCGGGTACGCGTCGCCAGATTCGGAGTGTGCGGGGCTTCTTCTGTAAGAAAAAACCTAACAATAACCCTTTTGAATGAAATTACAGCGTGAACTTAAGCCAATAAGGAATTGAGCACACAATATGCAATATATGGCATCACAGACAAATGTATATACGTTATAAAAAGCATTCACACATATGCATTGCTTCCCAGGGGATACACTATAGTAAGATCAAAAAATGTGTGTACAAACTTCGACCGTTTATAGCAGATTAACCTTTGGAGTAATCCCCAACAATGTATATATTTTTAGAATCCTCAGGAATCCAAGATTTCGAAAATCCGGAAAAATACGGAGTTCCGAGTTTCATTCACGGAAAATTTAAAATGTTTAGTTTTTCGCCCAATTTTTATCGCAATCAAAATTTTGTTTTCACGATCGAATAGAGCTGGTCCCGCTGCATATTTTTGCTCTTAGAAATTTTTCACGAAAATGCACCCAAATTCCGGAATTCCGGGTTTTCAAGACTATTACAAGATTTGTTCTGCTCGATAAGAGCTTTCGAATGATACCCATCTGGTGGGCATTGGAGAAAATGTTTCAAATCCGTAAATTTTGAAAACCCGGAATTCCGGAAATTGGGTGCATTTTCGTGAAAAACTTGTAAGAGCAAAATTTGCAGCGGGGCCATCTCTATTCGATCGTGAAAACAAAATTTTGATTGCAATAAAAATTGGGCGAAAAACTAAAAATTTTAGATTTTCCGTGAATGAAACTCGTAATTCCGGATTTTCGGATTCTAAAAATAAATGCATTGTTGTGGTTTACTCCAAAGGTTAATCTGCTATAAACGGTCGAAGTTTGTACACACATTTTTTGGTCGTACTATAGTTTAGAGACAAATTGGATTAAAATTTCGCAAGATAAGATAAACAGGTTAGACCATAGAATCTATCCATCATTATCAAAAATTATCAAAAATAGCGAATGTCAAAACTGAAGAAATGAGGTCAAAATTTTCGTTAGTTTCTCTGTTTTTTGTAAGGTGTTCTTGCAAGATGCAACTGTAGAAGATAATTCCAAAAAATTATGGGAAAAGAAAGAAACTGACTATTTTCAGCATTTGAAGTCTTCAAAGATCTGCCGCCACCGGAGCTGGGAGGTCTCCGAAGCACCGTGGCAGGACTCGCCTTGAACTCCCTCAACTTCCGAGCCGTTTCTTCCTCCAGGTGAATCTGAAAGAAAAAGAGGTAAAAAAACCGAATTTATTGGACAACAGAAAAACGATGGAAGCAAAATCGAAGACAATAATTTTAGCATGAAGTGCTGAAAAAATCTTCGGTAGGCAGTGTTAGTGACGAAAAGCTGATTCCATGCACTGCTGGGTGAAGGTTATTAACAGGACGACAGAATCCTTACTGAAAGATCCAAAAAATTACAGTAAGCTGTCAAACTAAGGGCCGTTTAAAGAAAGGCAGGATAGAGTTACAAATAAACTCTTTTCATGAAGGCATTGAGTTAATTTCAACTCTGCATGGTTTAACTCTCTATAACCGTGTATTCGATGTAAATATAACTATTTTTTCTTGAAAAGAAATGATTTATTTACACTTAAAATTTACACGAAGACCCCTTTTTTCTGAGACACAACTACTCTTTTACTGAACCTTTTCCTGAAACTTCTTCTGATAAACATCACCGCGCTGATCCGTCAGGAGGTTGAAAGGTTTTGGAATCGTCGAGGCGAGCGGGACGGTAGCCTTCAGTGGGCCGGTTCCTGAAGAAGAGGCCGCCAGGTCCGGACCAGACTTGGATTCACGAATCTAGAACAGGAAAAAAAGAAACAAAAGTACGACTAAACCACGATGAATGACTAGAATCAGCAGTCAGCACCAAAAGGTTGCAGTAGATTCTGTAGACAAAATTTCAGATTTAGAATGAAATAATGCCAATGCTTTACCGCCCCTACCCCCAACAGTCAGACTAGCTAAACTAAAAAATCAGGTCTAAACTTACAGAAAAAATAAGTCCATTTACAAAAACCCAAAATTTTTCTAGTGGTATAAACTAACTTTTCTGAGTCTACGCCGTTCCTTGGCCGCCCATTCTCGACGGCGCTGAAGCACCTGCTGCCCGCGTCCCAGGGAATTATTCGCCGCGGCCGCCTGTTCAGCCAGCACAGCCACACTGCGGCGCTTTCGGACAGCAGCAGCCGCTGTGACGCCACGGACTGGCGACTGACGCAGAGCGCCTGCATGCGAGTGGCGGCGCTGATACAACGGCGCAGACACTGAAGAACGACGCTTGTTGACGGCAGACACAGACTTTCTGCCGCCGCTTTTCCTTTTCGGTTCCGGATTCACGAGTCCCGGCTCTGGTTCCGAACTGACGATTTCGGAATCCGATTTCGGAGGTTCGGATTCCTCTGCCTCCTCCTCTTGGAAATGAACTCGAGGCTTCGGGCGGCTACTCTTTCTTGCTGACGATTTGGTAGACACGGTTGAAAGACGTCTCTGTTTTGTTGGCGACACCATGTTTTCCTCAGATGGTTCCTGAAAAAGAATCACAAAAAGCTGTTCCAAAAAGCAAATCCAAATTTTAGCTATCACTTTCAAAAGTACATACATAGAATATTTCTCTTTCTCAAAAATCCTGAGGAAGAGCGATTTTGAAAAAACTGCGATACATGGACACTCAACATGGACAAAAATTCAAAACCTAAAATGTTCGCGCCCCCCCAACTCCTTGCGCCGGGCTTTTGGGGAGGGGGACCACACATGAAAAATTCCCTGGAATAAGTCCAGAATTAGGGTAGTGAAATAATCACACCATGATAAAACTATATACCATTCCTTACTGCAACAAACGGACTTTTATCGTCAAAAAGAATTCATGTCGTGTAATCATTGTAAACCACGTTGCTTACCGCTTGAGGAGTAGCATTGCTCTCGAGGGGTGCTCCCGTGAAAGACTGACTCAAACAGCCAGACCTGCGCCGAGACGAGGAGGCCGAGTCAGGAGCTTTCGGCGTCTGCTGTGGCGTCAGACTCGAAGCCTTGGCCGCGGTTGTCTCGTCGATTTTCGACTGCAACTGCTGCTGCTGCTCAACGGAGAAGGTTTCTCGCGAATTCACTGTCATGGCACCGCTATCCGCTACTGCCAGCGGTCCCTCCGCAGTCAGCATTTTCATGACGGATTCCAAAGTCTGAAAAAGAAAAGACAGCAGTGGAAAAATAAAGGAATTGGGGGACTTCCAGTAGATACCATGTCCGTGGGAAATCCCCATCAAATGGAGATCCCCACAGGTGTCACCTGGATGTAGTAAATTTAAGCTAAAAATTGTACATTTTTTATTAAAAAATTGTGTATACATTTGTAGCTCAGCAGCCAAAACACCCAGATTTAAGCATATTTTAGAAAAAAGTTAGACCTTTTCCAAAAAGTTTTGTGCAATTTATTCAAGCCAATCCAGCAATAAACCTCCCTCCCCATACCCAACACCACAATAATCCACACATTTGGATAAATCCGACAAACACAGCCAAAACCGCTGGTATTCTTTTCCAACCCTTCTTGAACCAGAAGACTCCCAACAGGGTTAACCTCAGAGCAGTGATTCGATGTGAGCGGCTAGAAACAACAGTAATACCTCTTCATGAACCTCAAAGAAGTGATTCGAACTACAGTATACCTCATCATGAGTGATTCCCTGTGCAATTCGAGGCAAGTCTCCCGGCAGGTTCTGAGTAGTCTGGGGCTGATCCAGGGTATAGGTGGCCGTTGAAATGTCCGAATCCGAATCCTCGCCTCCAGTTCCCGACACTGGCAGTTCTGAATCACCATGTTTGCTCTAAACAGAAACATCAACAATTTCAAGTTTTTTAGGATTTAGCACCAAAAACACCTAAACGACACAGACATTTAGAACTGCTCCAGACCACCATTTCACCACCAAAATTAGCACAATCAGCAGCAGAAAAAATGGAGAGAAAATAAAGTTTAGAAAAATTAAAAATTAAATTAAAAAGTTAAACTTAAAAATTAAAACAATTCTACAGAACGGAACGCACCGACACCACTGTCTCTGTCAAATCATTTCCGCTGTCCACTACAAGCAAAGGGACATCGGATGCATCTCCAACCTTTGACTGACGTCTAAAACAATACGTATGAAAGAAGTATTTCAATTAATACTTACTTACAACAAATAAACTGTAACCACAATCAAGAAATAAGGCATCTAAATCACAATTTTTAGAAAAAGTTAATTAAAGTAATCTTTCCAAAAGTAATCAATCCAAAACCGTAGATGGTTTCCCCCCCCCCCGATCCCTCATCACACAGATGACCAACCGACCCTACCCCTTGGTATCAAAGTAAATCGTCTCATATGATCAAAGCTAGAAAACCATCGTTTCGTGAAAACAAGAAGCAGGCTCAGAAATAAATTGTATCTCTTACTAGCTAGTTTCTATTTTGTGTAAGATATGTTGCTTAATCATAAATATAAAAAAAGTAGATAACTGCAGGCGTGTTGCCGGGGAGGGGGCATGCCCCTCCCAGAAATCGGAGGCAAAATATAAATCATTAATGAGTAGCAGCAGCGTAAATAAATATTTCGAAAGATTTTCGCCTGCGGTGCTAGTTTTGAATGAAAACATCGCAAAAAGCCCTCTAGATTGTGCATGAAATTTTCCTCTAACTGTTCAGTTGCGGTAGTAGAAATTTTCGAGCACGCTGGCTTGACAGCCCCCCCCCCCACGAAATTCTTCTTCTGGCTACACTAGAGGGTAACCACGGTAAAGTGCAAATAGTATGTAATAAAAAGGACAGTAGGTATAACGTACTGAAAAAGCCGGCTTTTTCTAGTCGCACTACTACTGCTACTGGGAGCTGCAGTTTTGTCTTCCGTAAAGGACAGAGCGTGCTCCATCGGCGGGTCCTGGGTTTCATCGCCCAATTTAGCATCACTGGCAGTCTCATTAGCCTTCGTGTCATCTGAAACAAGAGTAGACTACTTGACTTGAAAAATATGCAATGCAATTCATACACGTATGAGTGAATTTTGAGGAAACATGCTGAGCGGCCATTATGAAAATAGTTTTCAATTAGATGTTAACACGTTCCCCAGTATTTAGCCAACAAGTTTTTTTATGATATTTTCAGATGAGCAAAATTTCAATTCCAAAAAACCAACTTTTGGAACCAACCAAAACCAAAAAACCAATTCCAAACCAGAATCGAAATTAGCCAATTTTAACCGATTCATTAAAATTTCAGCGCATGTACCGTCTACCGCACGTTATGGAGAGAAAAAATCCGTCATAACAGGAGCTTTTACCGTGTTACACAAGTACGTATATACTTCAAAGAACGGTGTAGCTCATTTATGGACGTCCATCCAGAAAATGCCGCCAAAAAAGAGGTCAAAAATGACAAAAAGCTACAAGTCAGTCATACTGTCACAAAATAGCCACTGTAAAAACGAATTAGATACCATCAAAACTACATACTAAATCGTGGCGCCAAACTGCGACCGCCCTTGCGTCTGGACATGTATTTCCGGGTGGTGGCAGAGCGAGCCAGTCGCTGCTTCTTGACCGTGGAGCAGGGCCGGGCAGCGTGGGTCGGGTAGTCTCGGAAGTGACGCAAAACGGCATCCTCTATGGCCTTCTGATGATCAACCTGCAAAAAAAGAAAAAATAAAATTTACCAAATAATCAAAGCACTATTTTCAATAAATAATAGGAAATTTCAAACGCAACCCCCCCCCACCCCTCAATCTCAACAAAAAGGTAGGTAGACAGGTCCTAAGTCCAAGTCGAGTCAGCTTCATACGCCGTTTACTCGGCAAATCTACAAGAAGCCAAACCCTATACACGGAATGCAAGCCAGGCGAAAAGATCACATATTTTGAAATTGGAATCAATTGTACGAATTGTACAAATTTTAGATTTATTCAAAACTTCTACAAAAGTTTTCAACTTCCATTTTTACGGTTTAATATCCTGAAAGATCTGACATTCTAGCATAAATAATTGATTTAGCTAAATAAATAAAGCAGCTTACAAGTACAAATAAACTGATCAGGAAACACTTTTTAATAAAAATTTTCATTTCATTTCATTTCAGGATAATTTTCATAAACTAGAAAGAAGCCAGTTGAAGCAAACTGAACCCTCGGGAGAATACACCCGCCCATACCGCAAGACAGAAAACCAAAAAAACCCGAAAAACTAGAAACAAAATGTCGAGAGAAAAATAGCAGGCAGAAAGCCAAAATCCGACATAGAAAACATAGAAAAGAATTTACCCTGAAACTAAGCTCTTCCTGATGGCGCTTCCCGCGCACAGCTGTGCTCAACTTGGGACTTCGTGCATGCGTGGATGGGACCTTCAGGTGCGCAGATTTGTTAGCCTTGACAGAGATCAGAGAACGATTTCTCACCGCCCGATTATTGACATGAACCGGAAATGCTGAAGAGTCATTCTAGAAAAACGGTATATATGTTGCATTGAATGTGTACAATCATTGAACGTATACATTCAATGGCCATATCATTGAATGTATACATTCAATGATAAACTTATTGAATGTACACATTCAATGACCTGAATCATTGAAAGTGAAACTTGACACATTATTTCGCTTCTAATTTAAAGTTCAAAGCAACTTAAATATCTATAACGAAACAAAAAATTTTTTGTCTTCGATTTTGCTGAAAAGTTGCATATATGGACTTGCATTTCTTATCTAATCAGTAATCAGTAAATGTGTATGAAGACGTGTATTTCTCACGTAATCAGTAATCAGTAGTCTTGTGCAACAGAAACTAACTTACTGATTACTGATTTTTTCCCATAGTGCCACACCCCAGTTGCTTTCGCGATGAGGGGTAGTGCCATACCAAATTTTGTACTGGGTCCACGGTATGGCACTGAATAATTGATTATAGCTATTACCCGAGGCATAGGCAAGGCTACTGCCGGGGCAGAAGTGGCCACGCTGCTTTCCCCGCATCGTGGTCACCCGTTAGCTCCATTTAAAGGGGTTTCCCCCCATGACTGGCCAACTCCTTGAAGATCTCGGATAAGTACAGAATTTGTACTACAAATACAATTTGGGGGGATGTTTTGACACCGAGGTACCATACCTATAATAAATAATCAATTCCCTGTTGTCAGCCGACAACAGAGCACTTTGAGTTGCAAGATTTATGCTTGAAAATCGCAAATGGTAAAAGTTCACAAACGGATCCAGGATCCAAAATTTCATGTTTGCGGCAGATTGATGCAGATGGTACCTTCTCCCAATCTGATCAGCCTAATATGTTGCGTAAAATTGTCAAGGATAAGTTTCGAATCCCCGCTGTCACACAGCTTTTACAAATACCCAAAGGCTCACTGTGGAGTCTGTATTTTTGACATAATGCCTGATGAAGGGCACATCAACATTTGAGTTGTCTGTCCAGCTTCGGGCTGTGAATCCTGACATACGCACCCTAACCTTACTTTGGAATTCTCTCCAGGGGTCACTTTCCCTTTACCTTAATACCATTGTTCGACGATATAACGCAAAACTTGCGTTTATAAAACCTGTCTTTCAGTCAACTGGTTAATTAATCCAATGGAGATTTTTAATACATAACTTCCGACTAAATAGTGTTGTGCGTCGGCCAAACAACGGTAGCTGTTGGCTGTAGATTTTAATCGTCTAAGGGTGTTGTGAAGTTTTCTGGGTGAACTTTGACAGAAAAGAAAAATGTACAAATTTTTATTGCAAAAAATAGGAAAAATAAGAATTTTCGATAAAAACCTGATCGCAATACAAATATTCAGCAAAATCGAAGAGAAAAATGTTTTGGTTCGTTATAGATATTTTAGTTGCTTTGAACTTTAAATTAGGAGCGAAATAGTGTGTCAAGTTTCACTTTCAATGATTCAGGTCATTGAATGTGTACATTCAATAAGTTTATCATTGAATGTATACATTCAATGACAATAATCATTGAATGTACACATTCAATAACTTTGCCATTGAATGTACACATTCAATGATGTGGCCATTGAATGTATACATTCAATGATTGTACACATTCAATGCAACATATTCGTTACAACTGATTTTAAACGGTTAAAAGGGCATGTTGCAATCAGAGGTGTCAACGCGCGTCTACGCACGTCGACGCGCGTCTCTATGCGTTTGCGACTATGAATGCACCTTAAGGTATTGTTGTCTGTGCAGTGATCCCCAGTACCGATGGTGGATGGCAGTTAAGTAACTGAACTGCCCACTTAACGACCCTTTTCTGGAAGGCAAAATGAAATTTTGGGGGTTCAGGGGGGGCCTCCGGGGGTTGGGTGTGGCCAAGCTAGGTTAGTTCGGGCGCTAAGCTAACTTAGTCTTTTAACCTTATCTTCAGTTCCTCCTTCTCTCCGCCTTTTTCTTTGGGTTGCAAGGGGAAAGGGGGGGAAACGGTTAGTCAATTAATCAATCTTGTTACAAATATCTACGTTTTGTCGGGGTTATTTTCTCCTGGTGCCAAAAAAAACGGAGGGAAGGGGGGGGGTGGGGCGAGGGGGTTAACGCTGTTGTAATAGCAATTAGGGGCATATGTAATGAAAATGGAAAAAAATGAGCTGTATTTTGCAACTGGGCTTCTCGCGCGTACTGTGAAAAACATCAGAATAACTTTTGAATCAGTTGTCAGAGATTATTGAGACCAGGCTCAGCTGAAAGGGCTGACCAAGAGGGTCTCAGAAAAGTTTTTCTAGAACAATTGGCCTAAAGAAGTTGATTCTGGCGAGAAATTAATGAGGAAAACCTGGCTTAGTTTTTCTCGGCTGTGTACATGCGACTACCTACCTATCTATCATTATAACTTTTGCTATAAATAAGAGGAATGACCGGGAAGGGTCTGGTTTGAAAGAGGACAGCTAGAAAGTCTCAGAAAACTTTTTTATACGCGATCTATCCAGTCTTTGATTCGTTCTAATGAAATAAAGATAGGCTGTTCTGACTGCTGTCGGCTGGGTCCACAACAGTTAAACGCCTCTCAAAAACATCATAATAGATTTTGCAAGATTTCTCCTAGTGAACTGGAAATTGTCTCATGTGAAAGAAGAAACTCTGAAACATTCAGAAAACTTTTTCCTAAGCTATTGGTTCGAGTTCGGAATAGAAAAACTGAAGAGAACTTGGTCAGTGCCAAGCCTTTCGTTATTTCGAATGAACGGGGTCTCTAAATATCATAATAACTTTCGCAATTAGCATTAGCACTAAACCAGAAGTTGATTTCCGGAAAGAACACATCGTAAAAGTCTCGGAAAACTTTTTCTCAATCAATTGGACCATTCTGAAGTTCACCAGCTAAAATTAAAAATATGTTTCCGATATGCTCCATTATAATGACTTACGTACGATTTGTAGTTATGCTGTGTTATTATGTTTTGACAATCCGTAATTTTGTATATTCTTTTTATTGGATTCACTCACTGTCAGTAGCTTGTAATTGTAATTTTACCTTATTAGTATTGTTGTGATTATTTTTGTAAAATCCGTTCACCATTTAATTGAGATTGAGGCTAGTTTTAACCCCTTCTATTTTGCATCATCAACTGTATGGGGTTCATCTACAGGTCCCTACTACTGAGTTATGTGTGTGTGAGTGAAGGCCAGTGAAGGCCAGTCTGAGTGTCTAGCATTGAGTTTACATATGTGTGAGGTTCAGCGCTACCTTTTCACGTCCCTAGAAGGACATCACACGCATAAGTCAGACAGAGGGGAACCCCTCTGAAATTAAGGCACAAGTCACCCCTGAAAGAAAGAAAGAAAGAAGTTAGCATGTAATATTAATGAGTACGTAATATTAGGACCCTAACTAAACTTTAGGCTAGGTAAAAGCTTCATATAGCTTAGGTACTGTTTATTTCATCTTGGGCTTCTAGGCCCCCTGTCCGTATTACGATTTTCTTCTTCCTTGCTTCTCGTTTCCATCGGCTCTCCTTTCGCTTGCGCGTCTGTTTGCAAATAACATTCAGGACTATAGAAATAAAGTCCAGGACAAAGGCACTTCGAAACAAAAACGCCATAAAAGTTTAGGGCCAGGGCTGTTGGGGTACTTTGGGCCACTTGAAAACGGACCCAAAGTCATAAAAAATTATGTAACTAAGATGACAAACAGCCCAGGCGCAAATTCAATAGAAGGAGGCTGGGTCTTCCTTTCAAATCAGCCAATGACAGAGTGCGATCATGAAAGCAGCCAATCATCAAAAGATGATTGCAAAAGACACGAGGAAAAAGTTAACCTGAGAGCAAAATTTCAAACTCCAGTCAGTCTGTGATTTGGGGCTCGTGACGAACGGTCGTCTACTTTCTCTCGCACGGCCGAAATGCTGGGGGGAAATCACAGACATCCCATGAGCTGTTCTGTTGGGAGAGGTTCTGCCTCTCCCCTTCTAGGATACCCCCTTCAAAACTTTTCTCCCACTCGGACCCTAGGTTGGGATTGGGGTACACCTGGGGGGAGGTCTACCTAAATTGGGTTCGGGCTTCAGAAGCCCAGTTTCGAAATCACCCTCTAGGATGAGCGGTCCCAATCCCCTTTAGGATCTCTAACAGTTGTAAGTGCGAGTCTAAAACCAACCTAATCGGACCTTGAGTCCCACTCTCGAAATCATACGTTAAAGTCGGGCCCTCGCCGCCCTAGATTATTTGATATTTCTATTGCTTTCATGATTGTATGCTAATATCAGTTGATATTAGCTGGATTTCCCTGAATTTCCTGAAGAGGAAATTCAGGAACACGTCATTGGTGGGGGGATTTCCAATGGAAATCCCCTCTGATCGTTTTTCCTGTTCAAAACTTAAAACTTTTCTCTTTCTCCTTTCAATAAGCCATTTTTCCTCAGTTCTTGACATAAATCACCCAAAGGCTAATTCGTTTAGTCCTCGCTAGTTTTGCTCAAAAACTTTGATCCAGGTTGAGTCTAGTACCTTCTCATCAAAATTAATAAACTTTCACCTTTGTCCTGACGAAATCCAGTTAATATCGCTGAATCCGGGTTAAAACCGACAAGGTTTTAACCCATTTGATTCAGTTCTAGCGAGTGCCGCCTTCGGGCCTCAGTTTCTTCTCTTCTGCTCTTCTCGATCCTCGCCTGTTCCGTGATCTCTCCAGATCCCGGACGTCTCTGCTGCTCCGTGTTCCGCTGTTTCGCCGGATCCCGGACGTCTGCCTGCTGCACTGCTCCTGGACATCAGCTGTTCCCCGGTCTCTGCCTGCTCTGCTTTCCAGTGTGAGAATCCCCGGATTCCCCTGGCCTCTCCTCCCTGGTTCTTGTCACGTGCTGCTCTGTCCGGATCGCCTGGAATTCAGCCTGTTCCCGTCAGTTTGCTGAGTTTTCACTCTTGCCTTTAGCTTCTTTGCTGAGAGCCATCCTCTGGCTTAGGGACACACCGTGAGAACTTTAGGACTGTCGTATCTGGGATTGGAGTGTGGGTTGGCTGTTCAGTTGATCCTATTGAAGAGTTCGAAGATCCTTGCCAAAACGTTGTGATGTGTTCAGACTAGGAAATTCAGGGAAATCCAGCTAATATCAACTGATATTAGCATACAATCATGAAGCAATGTTAATACATGAAATGCGGCGAGGGACGTATGTTTCAGAGTGACTCGAGGTCCGATTAGGTTGGTTTGGCTCGCACTTACAACTGTTAGAGATCCTAAAGGGGATTGGGACCGCTTATCCTAGAGGGTGATTTCAGAAACTGGGCTTCTGAGCCCGAACCCAATTATAGACCTTCCCCCAGGTGTACCCCATCTAGGGTCCGAGTGGGAGGAAAAGTTTTGAAGGGGGTATCCTAAGGGGAGGAGGCAGAACCTCTCCCAACAGAACAGCTCATGGGATGTCTGTGATTTCCCCCAGCTTTGGTGCGAGAGAAAGTAGACGACCGTTCGTCCCGAGCCCAATCAAGACTGACTGGAGTTTGAAATTTTGCTCTCAGGTTAACTTTTTCCTCGTGTCTTTAGCAATCATCTTTTGATGATTGGCTGCTTTCATGATCGCACTCTGTCATTGGCTGATTTGAAAGGAAGACCCAGCCTCCTTCTATTGAATTTGCGCCTGGGCTGTTTGTCATCTTAGTTACATAATTTTTTATGACTTTGGGTCCGTTTTCAAGTGGCCCAAAGTACCCCAACAGCCCTGGCCCTAAACTTTTATGGCGTTTTTGTTTCGAAGTGCCTTTGTCCTGGACTTTATTTCTATAGTCCTGAATGTTATTTGCAAACAGACGCGCAAGCGAAAGGAGAGCCGATGGAAACGAGAAGCAAGGAAGAAGAAGAAATCGTAATAACAGACAGGGGGCCTGGAAGCCCAAGACGAAATAAGCCGTACCTAAGCTAAATGAAACTTATACCTATTTCAGAGATTAGCTAGGGACCTAATACTACCTATTAGTCAATATTACTTGCTAACTTCTTTCTTTTCTTTCTTTCAGGGGTGACTTGTGCCTTAATTTCAGAGGGGTTCCCCTCTGTCTGACTCATGCGTGTGATGTCATTCTAGGGACGTGAAAAGGTAGCGCTGAACCTCACACATACGTAGACTCAATGCTAGACACTCAGGCTGGCCTTCGCTGGCCTTCACTCACACACACATGACTCAATAGTAGGGACCTGTAGATGAACCTCATACAGTTGATGATGCAAAATAGAAGGGGTTAAAACTAGCCTCGATCTCAATTAAACGGTGAACGGATTTTACAAAAATAATCACAACAATACTAATAAGGTAAGATTACAATTACAAGCTACTGACAGTGAGTGAATCCAATAAAAAGAATATACAAAATTACAGTTTGTCAAAACATAATAACACAGCATAACTACAAATCGTACGTAAGTCATTATAATGGAGCATATCGGAAACATATTTTTAATTTTAGCTGGTGAACTTCAGAATGGTCCAATTGATTGAGAAAAAGTTTTCCGAGACTTTTACGATGTGTTCTTTCCGGAAATCAACTTCTGGTTTAGTGCTAATGCTAATTGCGAAAGTTATTATGATATTTAGAGACCCCGTTCAATCGAAATAACGAAAGGCTTGGCACTGACCAAGTTCTCTTCAGTTTTTCTATTCCGAACTCGAACCAATAGCTTAGGAAAAAGTTTTCTGAATGTTTCAGAGTTTCTTCTTTCACATGAGACAATTTCCAGTTCACTAGGAGAAATCTTGCAAAATCTATTATGATGTTTTTGAGAGGCGTTTAACTGTTGTGGACCCAGCCGACAGCAGTCAGAACAGCCTATCTTTATTTCATTAGAACGAATCAAAGACTGGATAGATCGCGTATAAAAAAGTTTTCTGAGACTTTCTAGCTGTCCTCTTTCAAACCAGACCCTTCCCGGTCATTCCTCTTATTTATAGCAAAAGTTATAATGATAGATAGGTAGGTAGTCGCATGTACACAGCCGAGAAAAACTAAGCCAGGTTTTTCCTCATTAATTTCTCGCCAGAATCAACTTCTTTAGGCCAATTGTTCTAGAAAAACTTTTCTGAGACCCTCTTGGTCAGCCCTTTCAGCTGAGCCTGGTCTCAATAATCTCTGACAACTGATTCAAAAGTTATTCTGATGTTTTTCACAGTACGCGCGAGAAGCCCAGTTGCAAAATACAGCTCATTTTTTCCATTTTCATTACATATGCCCCTTTTAGGGGTCAGCTTGTTGTGTATTACAACAGCGTTAAACGCAGCTCCAGCTTGCAAACCATGGCCCTCATTGTCACATATCCAGTTTTTGTCTTGCAGTCGGCGCTAAAAGAGTGTAGAGTATGAAAATAAATCCGAGACTAAATGTAGATATTTGTAACAAGATTGATTAAATTGACTAACGGGTTCCGGCCACTGACCGTTGCTACACAGATGCAGACGGCGAGAAGATGGAGGATCTGATCATAGGTCTAAAGACTAAGATAGCCTAGCGCTCTGACTAAGCTAGCCTGGTCTAACCTAATCCCAGGCGGTCCGCCCTAGAGTACGTAAGTTCACTTTTGCCTCCTAGAAAAGGGTCGTTAAGTGGGCAGTTCAGTTACTTAACTGCCATCCACCATCGGTACTGGGGATCACTGCACAGACAACAATACCTTAAGGTGCATTCATAGTCGCAAACGCATAGAGACGCGCGTCGACGTGCGTAGACGCGCGTTGACGCCTCTGATTGCAACATGCCCTTTTAACCGTTTAAAATCAGTTGTAACGAATATGTTGCATTGAATGTGTACAATCATTGAATGTATACATTCAATGGCCACATCATTGAATGTGTACATTCAATGGCAAAGTTATTGAATGTGTACATTCAATGATTATTGTCATTGAATGTATACATTCAATGATAAACTTATTGAATGTACACATTCAATGACCTGAATCATTGAAAGTGAAACTTGACACACTATTTCGCTCCTAATTTAAAGTTCAAAGCAACTAAAATATCTATAACGAACCAAAACATTTTTCTCTTCGATTTTGCTGAATATTTGTATTGCGATCAGGTTTTTATCGAAAATTCTTATTTTTCCTATTTTTTGCAATAAAAATTTGTACATTTTTCTTTTCTGTCAAAGTTCACCCAGAAAACTTCACAACACCCTTAGACGATTAAAATCTACAGCCAACAGCTACCGTTGTTTGGCCGACGCACAACACTATTTAGTCGGAAGTTATGTATTAAAAATCTCCATTGGATTAATTAACCAGTTGACTGAAAGACAGGTTTTATAAACGCAAGTTTTGCGTTATATCGTCGAACAATGGTATTAAGGTAAAGGGAAAGTGACCCCTGGAGAGAATTCCAAAGTAAGGTTAGGGTGCGTATGTCAGGATTCACAGCCCGAAGCTGGACAGACAACTCAAATGTTGATGTGCCCTTCATCAGGCATTATGTCAAAAATACAGACTCCACAGTGAGCCTTTGGGTATTTGTAAAAGCTGTGTGACAGCGGGGATTCGAAACTTATCCTTGACAATTTTACGCAACATATTAGGCTGATCAGATTGGGAGAAGGTACCATCTGCATCAATCTGCCGCAAACATGAAATTTTGGATCCTGGATCCGTTTGTGAACTTTTACCATTTGCGATTTTCAAGCATAAATCTTGCAACTCAAAGTGCTCTGTTGTCGGCTGACAACAGGGAATTGATTATTTATTATAGGTATGGTACCTCGGTGTCAAAACATCCCCCCAAATTGTATTTGTAGTACAAATTCTGTACTTATCCGAGATCTTCAAGGAGTTGGCCAGTCATGGGGGGAAACCCCTTTGAATGGAGCTAACGGGTGACCACGATGCGGGGAAAGCAGCGTGGCCACTTCTGCCCCGGCAGTAGCCTTGCCTATGCCTCGGGTAATTGCTATATGCAATTATTCAGTGCCATACCGTGGACCCAGTACAAAATTTGGTATGGCACTACCCCTCATCGCGAAAGCAACTGGGGTGTGGCACTAAGGGAAAAATCAGTAATCAGTAAGTTAGTTTCCGTTGCACAAGACTACTGATTACTGATTACGTGAGAAATACACGTCTTCATACACATTTACTGATAGATAAGAAATGCAAGTCCATATTTATATGCAACTTTTCAGCAAAATCGAAGACAAAAAATTTTTTGCTTCGTTATAGATATTTAAGTTGCTTTGAACTTTAAATTAGGAGCGAAATAATGTGTCAAGTTTCACTTTCAATGATTCAGGTCATTGAATGTGTACATTCAATAAATTTATCATTGAATGTATACATTCAATGACAATAATCATTGAATGTACACATTCAATGATTTGGCCATTGAATGTATACATTCAATGATATGGCCATTGAATGTATACATTCAATGATTGTACACATTCAATGCAACAAATACATGCTCACGAACGCATACAGACGCATTCATACGCGCGTCGACGCACGTCTACGCGCGTCTGCTTGCGACAGGACTTTAAACTTGGTACACTTCTCACAATCACAAGATGCAAGACCAGAGCTCCATATGCGGGTTACCTTAGGGCTCACTATTAACAGTCCTAGCTTCAATCTCAGCACGATCCCACGGCTGAGAGCTGTTGCAGTAGAAAGTTATCTTCGAATGCTCGGACTCAACTAGATGACTACCTTCCGCTAAAGAGAAAACCAGCCTAAACTGGCACTGCTTGTTTGACTCGGGACACTGATGAAATGACAAACTCAATTCGTTCTCACCGTAATATAATATGCAACCTAATGTCACTGAAATCACTAACGCTTCCCTCTCTTTCACCGTAGGTGAACTGAACAGGCTCCAGACAGACTTATTAGCCTTGATCGCTTCGACTCAGTGGCTCTAGTATGCAATCCTATACCAACTATTAAGAAGTAAGCTTCAATTCTTAATAAACTCTACTAACTACAGTCACTTACTTTACGGCCTAAAGTACATCTAATGTGTAATAAAACTGGTTTTTGTCATATGAATTTGCTTATTGGAAATCATATTCATGTTTCCATTGAAACCGGCCGGCATGCCAACCAATGAACGCAATTTAGGACACGGCATGACCTGAAAACGACGTCTTTAAACAATCTACCCAAGTAATAGGCGGCTTCAAAATAAACTAAAGAGGGCTAAATATGTGATGAACAGTTTTTGGTTATTATGGAGTTTTGAATCTGGATTCTGCTGAAAAATGGAGATGGAATGGAAAGTGTGCTGGAATGAACGATTTGACAGTATTCTTCATTGTTATGTAATGTGTCATAGTTAAGACATGAACTTAAGGGAAAATTATTAAGGATAAAGTTTGATTGAAGTTGGACTGGTTTGAGCTAGCACTTATTTTCATTAATTATGCTGTTACGGGACAGCTAGGCAGAAGGCCCGTTGGGTGCCGCTCCCCAGGCGGACTGGCAGGTGTAGAACGACTGACAGTGATTAGTGCTGAGCGCTAACCACTCACTAAATTAAGCTAATTAGAGGGATTTTGCTGATATGGCCAAAACAACCCAACATGACCATGAAAAGAGGCCAATATTGGGATATGCGGCATTAAAGTTTAATCAAAATTTGCTATATTTGAATAGATTAGGACCTGCTCTTGCGATCTAGCTAAAATTTACAACCTGTTCTGTAGTTCGTTTTAATTCTGGAAGCCAGTTTTTAACCACAGACGAAGATTTCGAGTAAACGTTCAAGTTTCGTTAGCATTGGTAGTTTTTGGTTAATTACTGGTTAATTAACACCATTAATTAGTATGAATTTTACATCATTAAAATCAGCAAGCTTTGCTCTTTCCAAATGCTTAAAAATATTCACCCCTTCTGTGGTTCGTTTTCATTTACAAGTAGATTTTCCGGTCACAGATGGGAGTTTGACTTGACCTTCAAAATTGGTTGGTTATAGTATTTCTAATTAATGTTTCGTAGTAATTAATATTAGTAATCAAGTTCAAACTTTTAATAAGTGCAGCAGGTCCTTCTCTTTAAGTCTAGCTAAGAATAATTAATGCGTCTGTTGTTGGATTGATTTGATTTGATTTTCTAGCATAACTGGGAGAGTTTGGCTCATCCCTTAAGTTATGTGTGAGTAAGTTTTTGTAAGTTCCCACCTAACTAATGGGGAACTTTTAATGTGTCTTTTATTGCCAAATTTCTGTTGCAAATCGGTCCCTAGCAAGGACGCCTTTTGCTGATAATAGTTACGGTAGAAATGTTGCGCTCTATGAGTCCAGCTCGGCTGAGACTCAAAGGCAAAGAAAAAAGGGGAAACTATTTTAATTCTTGAAGAACTTTTAATTTTAATTCATGTCTTAGCTAGCACTTATTGTATTGTATTGTTATCTGTAATTGTTTTTAAAAACCTCGTACCTAATACTTTATCCATTTAGTTACCTACCTAATCAGCGGTCTTTAATTTAATTAGGGGACCCTCTGGTCCGGGTTTTAGTGTTAAGTCTTGTTTTTTCCATTTTGCGGGAAATTGACGTGGTGTCAATTTCTCGCCTGAGTGCGTTTGCCTTAGTGTTATTCCGACCTTTATCTTTCTCTTAAGTTTACCTGAATATTACCTCAGTCTTACCTTTTCTTCCGAACTGCACGGCCGCGTTTGGCCTCCTCTCTCCTTCCCCAGTTTTACTATACATAGGGCGTTACTATGCCCAAAATCCCCCTATTCCCCCTGGCTTTGGAGGGACTAGTGTTCAGCACTAGTCCCTCCACAAACTTTTTCGGGGTTTTGTAGATTTAAGGGGGTTTAGGAATTGCTTCTTCCCTTCAGCTTTCCTGCTTACTTTTCGCTTTTATCTTTTTTTGGCGACTTCTTACTTTTTCTGGAAATCACTTAAGATTGTTTAAAGGACCCAGAGGTCCTCAACTCTAAACAAATCCCCTTAGAATTCCCGTTAATGTAATATTATTATTGACTGTTAATAAATGATTCTGATTTGTCATAATATCCTTGTGATATTACCTGGGTCGCGTGGATTTCCGAAAGGAAATCTACTGAGAAGCTTGGATTTTTGGAACTCTCCCAAAAATCCCCAATTCTTACTTTTAATCAAAAATTACACAATTTTCGACCACTGAACGCATATTCAGACTTTTTCTAACCTTCATAAACTTCTCAAACTTTGGATCCAATAAATATCTAGTTAGGATCTTTTTCCGGATCAGATCGTCCGTGGCCTGCCTGGCTGCCTGTGATCTTGCTGCTGTCCTGCCTGTGATCCTTGCCTGCTCAGGTCCCTTCGCTGCTCTTAGATCCCAACTTGGATGCCTTGGTCCTCCCTTCTTTCGGTGTCTTTTGGATCCTCCTCCCTTGGATCCTGATCCTGCTCATTGCCAGTGTGAGGAGCCCTGACGTTCCCCCTGGACGCTCTCTGCTATCAGACGCCTGCCACTTCAGGATTTCCGGAAGGTGCTTAACCATTAACTTGTGTCAGTAACTTCTTGATACAGGGATAAACAGTCTGCCAGGGCTGGGCAGAGTGCACTTCCTGGGATTAATCAGAACAGAGTGATTTGTCCGACACCCTTGCCAGCAGCATCTTGTATTGTCTAAGGGTGATTTGTCCGACATCCAGTTGCCAGCTTGCTCATCTTGCTCGTTGCCGTGCACTGCTATCCCCCTGGTTGAGGCTTACTTTCTCGACCTGAAGAACTCTGCAGCTGTCCTTAGCGAACTTTTGACCGCCTAGCGGTCCCTGAGGGCCAGCTGGAAGGCTACCAAACTTTCGGTTGTGGAATTGAGTGGGTGATCCCAACAAAAAAGAAATAAGGTAAATGTCCATTTTGAGCTCCTATCGAAATTGAAATATGTACATTTTTAACTTGTTTGTCTCGTCCTCTTTGTCTTTGTCTGTTTAAAGTTTCTATTGAAAGCTAAATTCTGAAATTTTGGGGAAATCTAAAGTCCTCAAACTTATTTCTAAAATTCGTACAAATTACCCGTTGGCACGAAGTAGGATATTAGTGTCTGGTTGTCCGCCGAGTGGGCAGTAATAACTAATATCCAGAGCCCAGGGAAAGGGTGGAAATCCGCGCAATACTGACTGTTTATTTAAAATAAAAGCATTTCGGACACTCAAAGCATATAGGCTGATCCCTCATATCCGTGTAGTTAGAGAGTGAATATAGTGATCATTTTGTTAGAAACTGTACCAGACTCGAAATCTATAACTAATTCATTTGACATTTTCCTAGGTTTCAGGTCCTAAATTAAGTTACTAGGTTAAAGTTGTTATATTATAGTTCATTCAGGGATTATTTGACGCATCAGACTGCTAGTTAGGTTTAGGTCATAATTTATGTCTAATTCTTTAAGGTTTGAGTAAAATAACTAGGTACGAGCCTTAGGACTTGGTAATTAGCTGTGTTTTGACTGTGTGTTTGTGGTTTGATTAAGTGCTTGTGGGCCTTTTCTATCAGCCTGTGTTTTGTGCTTTGTTGAGACTATATTGGTAACTTGTATTGTTTTGCATAGTCAGTATTAATTTTTGAGCTGTACCTATTTGCTTGTATTACCTACGGTCTGTAACTCTTAATCTCCTTTTCGTCTGCACATAATGTTGTAAAGTAAATCCTAAGATTTATAGGTTCTTTAGTCCCTTCTGCTAGGATCTTAGGATTTAGTTAGGGATCAGTTCAAACTTACTTAGGACGTAGTTGGGACTTAGTTTTTATCACGCTGGCAGAGTTCGCACCAGTTTTGTCAAATTGTAAATTTAAGTGCGAGAATTGTGGTGCAGAGTTGACTGTTAGTTTCGAGCTAGAGGCATTTCATTATCTGAGCGAAGAGATCCTTAGTTTGGTTCACCCAATTGTAGTTTGCGGTTGTCTACGCCCTTGGAACGTAGACCAGATTATTCAGGGAGCTTACGAGGCAATTCCAGGCACTGAGGACTTTGTGTGTAAATATTTCCCCTGGAAGAGTGACAGTTGTACTGAGCAAGAGGTATTGATCTTCTGTCTGATTCCAGAAGGAACGGAGCTCGGAGGAATCGAACTCACGACCTAACGCGGACAAATCCCGGATTGGGTTGACCAAAACCAGGCTACTTAGTCCAAAGGAACTAAGAGGTGACTGAGTCGTCTCGTCTGTTAGCTGCGCTGTTAGTGCTTTGAAGTCCAGTGTCGCTGAGCAAGGGCACTCGCTGACACCGGTGCTCTCTCAGCCCTTTCACCTTTCAGCTTAAAACCAGTGCCTAACAGTGCAGTCTTTTGCAGCCTGAAATAACACAAAGTTTACTTTTTTAATTTTAACCTTTCATTAAACAATTTCACTACAAATGCCACATCATAAAATTTTATTTAGTTTTGTTCTAGAGTGGCTATGTCCATAAGTTTATGATAAGTCAACCCGTCAACCCCTAAATGTTTGATAATACCGGGTTAAGCACCTGGGTTTAGCTAACCCAAAAATATGCGGGTTGAACGCAAAAATGGGTTCAACCTGGTTTGAGCTCAACCCAGTTTTTATAAAATTGGCCCCTGATTGACGATTCATAGTTAAAGGCGCATGAAGCAGATCCATAGACGAATGCATCTTTCTATATTATTTAAACCTTCACACAATGTTTTGCACGAATGTTGTCTGTAGAAAGCAAATTTGAACACTGCTGTAAAATAATTGGCTGCGCAGCAAATGTACAAGTGTTGAAAAAGTTCGGAAAATTGAAATTTGAAAAAAGGGTGTATTGATTTAATTATTATCATTATTTTACTTTATTCACAATACTATTATTAATACTTTAATCAATAATCTGTATATATTGCATTAGCTGCTTCACAATCAGTTGCAGATTAAACACAGCCGGATTCCTTAAAGTCGGGATGATGGTAGATTATCAGAGTTTGCCGTTCCAACGCAATAGGAAGCCACAGTACTTTTGGTAATGTATCGCTTTGCATACAACAATACATTAAAGCAAGAGCTCATCGGTAGACAGACCGAGAAAAAAGGTATCAGCCATGGTTGATCATAAAATATCTGTCTTATGATCGACGGTACCGTAACCAGGAGCGTGGTGACCGCTACAATAGCTCCCACAGTCCGCTGGATAGAGTTCTGGTGACGTCGGGATGAGGACGTTTTGGCGCCCAGATTTTCATGGTAACGTACCAGGATTACGGTCGTGGCCGCGTAGAATACCAAACTCAGTACACCGCCAATCAGTATCGTTAGTTCGTGTACCCGAAATTCCGCTTGAGGAATTGCATAAGGCAGGAGACAGATTGCCCGGACCGTTACCCTATTGCGACTTCTGTAGGACTGAAATATGGCAACTGCTGTAAAGATAGTAGCATAAACAAAGGGACCTGAAGCCAAGAAGCCAGTATATTGATTTCCCAATGTTCGATATCGATTATATTCTGCTACTGATAGCATTCGATCAATAGCAATCATTAGAGTGCATAAAATGGAGGCCACGGGTCCGAAGATATAGAGCGGAGTATATACTTGGCGACCGCACAGCCATGGGCTTACTGGATCGTTTAGCGTTCGCTGAAAGACTCGGACAAATCGGACTAAACCGGCTAAGGCGAAACCGGATCCAGAAATGGCATCTGCGGCTGAAACAAGAAGCAGAGAAATGGTTGAATTTTTCTCCATGAACGCAAGAAATTATGTAAGGCTTTCTGGGAAAGTGCAAAATATTATAAAGCCGTAGGTTTGTTCGTTTGCAAGTTTATTCGAAAGCAAACATATTTCAAATGTTTCAGAACTGCTCAGCGGTCTAGCGTAAGTATTTATTTCAGGGCTGAACTCTGTCCGTCCGCCATGGCATAATTAATATTAGACTCAAAGCATAAGCATCACTTATCTACCATACCTTCCTAAAGTCTTTAGAACCTCTTTATTTCTGGCATTTGGCTTTCTATTGACTTTTGGAATTAAATAGTATGCCTCGCCAGTGGTCAGTATCCCGTCTTTTAACTTTTAAGAAATATTTATTCATACTGACATATCGTATTACGTTTATGTAAATATTTATATAAAACTTACCAGCAAGGCAAGATAATAATATAAAGCTTCTATTGCCCAGTTCTTTGGATTTGGTAACGATCAAAAATGTGGTCACGGCAGTAACGGCTGCAAGAGATCCGAAAATCGCATGCAATGCAAATTGTGCACACTGAGCCGATGAATTCAGATGGATAACGGAAGAGTTATTCATTAGCTATAAAAATATATTCTCGCAAATTTAATGGTAACGAAAATTGGAGAAAAATTTAATTAAATCTGCAAGTCAAGGATGTGGAATGCAAAATAAAACTATGGATGGATAATGGCCAGAAGCAAAAAATATTGTAAGAAAGTTATTTATGGCTTTTGTGCTGGCATTAACGCGGTGTCGAAATTTCTATTAATCCAAGATTGTGGGTCCGCGTTTACCTCATTTTCTTGGACATTAGTCCAAGATTGTTACATATTAACAAAAAACATAGTTATAAATTCAGAATGAGTTAAGTTTAACTTTTGCAAAAGGAGGGTACGGTTTACAGTCCTTTTGTATGGTCCTTTTTACAGTTTACAGACAGAATTTACAGTCCTACAGAAACAGTAGAAACAAGAGACGGTAACTCAAAAGAAGCCAGCAGCCGGTAACTCTAAAATGATTTACTCTAATTGAAAAAGGACCGAGATTGTCATAAATCCCCGTACGCAGCTTCTGGAAAAGTGTGACACTTTCAAATGCGCGATTTCGGTCTCCTAGACACCGGAGTTCTAAAGAAATCCGACATAATTAAGGAAGCAAGCTTGACTTAATTGTAATTGCTCTATGGAAGTCCCGATCTACTACAAAGTCGATAAACTAAGTTGGTTTCAAAACTTTCAGGGAGGGGCCTGTTTCATTTTGACGATTGTGATCTGAAATCAGAAAACTCAATTGAAAATTGGAATAATGTGCTGAATAAATGAAAATTGAAACGCCTGCTCTTTCGATCAAACTTAATTTAGCTATCTGTACAGTCAATAAGTTAGCTGTTGGTTAAAATCTAGTGTTTATGGCTCAGACTTAAGCCCGGTTCACACTAGGGCACAAGCACAAGCACAAGCACAAGCACAGGCACAAGCACAAGCACAACCGGTTCACACTATTGAAAACTGGCACAAGCACAAGCACAAGCACAAGCACAAGCACAACGCAGAGTTGAATTCAGTTTAACTTTTTGCACAAGCACAACGCCCGCAGCCAATGAAAATTGTTTTTCACTATGCACAGAAGGCGTGGCCAGGCTGAATTTCAAATTCTATTGGCTATGCTTGTGCCCTAGTGTGAACGTTTTCATTTTGTGCCTGTGCTTGTGCTTGTGCTTGTTCTTGTGCTTGTGCCTGTGCTTGTGCTTGTGCGCTAGTGTGAACCGGCCTTAATTTTCAGTAAGATTTGTATATGCAGATATCAAGCTTAAGAATACAAATCTTGATTCTTGAACTAACAATATAGCTCACTGTTAATGAGAATTACTTAAAAAAAAGTCAAAAGCACGAAACAAAAGTACTGTTAAAATGTAGAAACATGGACTAACAGCATAAATATTTCAGTTTTGAATGGACTCATTAATATTAAACTCTTTTATCCTGGATAATATGACCTATTCCTAATTCTAGAACTTGACGGAGTAACCATTTTATTCATCAAACTCAAACAACGAGACCTTTTTCATGCTGAGGTGCTTGAATAAAAAGGAAAGTAAAAGCTTTTATTGTAATGATTTGCGTAGGTTGCCTTTTCAACATAACCACAATTGGTTACAAACGTACAAACACAAGCGCACAAAGAACACCAGAATAAACTGCTGCAAACTACAAGGACTGGCACTGGGCACAAATATATTTTGCCAAGCAGCTACTTTACTTTAGCCGGTAAGCTGCTGTCTGTCGGAGCAGTTAAAAAGGTTCCGGTTTTATTTTTGTGTAGAAATAATACGTCTGTCGAATGGCGATCCTATTGCCTGTATAGTAAATACTCGGCAAAGCAGTGGGATTGGTTGCATTTTTGTAAAAATCACTTTTTTAAACAATAAGGTAGTGATTGGAAAAAATGACCATTCCTCGGATAGTTGGTCGCTGGCATACGTGTGGTGGGGGGGGGGGGTTTCACCCCCCCCCCCCAGACCTGAGCTCACCCCCCCCCCCAGAGGGGTCCCTCACCCCCCCCCCCAGAATCCGGATTTTTCCGGTAAAAAACCGGAAAAATCCGGTTTTTCGGCGGCCTTCGGCCGCCCTTCACCCCCCCCAGAACTTCCCCTCCTGCACATGTCTGGTCGCTGGGGGACCTCCAAATCGACCCCCTGCGTCGAATCTTAGTATAGCCAAGAGTTTATAATACCAACAGTGAGAAGCTTGGCCCTTCCTAATGGAAATGGCCTGCGAGATGCTCGGCACATTAAGGCCGAAATCTCGGGGGGGGGGTACCACTTACCATTGTTCAGCATGTGTTTATAAGCGTTTGAACTAAAACGCATCTGATTGGCTAATCGCCTACCTTATGTCAAATTTACGTGTATAAGCGGACCCCCCCCCCGAGATCTCAGAGGGGGGGGTCCCGCTTAGCGTTGTTAATGCTGTCGAACTGAAAAGCCTCAGCTACCGCAATCCTCATCGGTGCTTTTCAGTTCGACTGCATATAAACACACGCTTAACAACGCTAAGCGGGACCCCCCTGAGATCTCGGGGGGGGGGTCCGCTTATACACGTAAATTTGACATAAGGTAGGCGATTAGCCAATCAGATGCGTTTTAGATCAAACGCGTATAAACACATGCTGATTGCACAACAGTCAGAAATTTTTGAAATCTGTCCAAAACGGAAACATCGAGTTTTTGAAGTGGGATTGTGCGGACGGTGTTACTGTTAGGGCACCAGAACAAGCAAAGTTTTATCAAATTTAAAAGCTTGAGCTGTGCTGTAAGCTAACAGTATGGGCCCACAACTTATCACCTTAGCATTCAGCATTAGCAAGGGAACAAACAGTTAACTGGTCAAACGAAATGGATCTTTGGCTTGTTGAAACGTTGAAATGTTGAAACTTATGATAATGCTCAGATTACCAAACTTTAACAGATAACGTATAAGGTGATAATATATGAAACCCAATCAGCGGATACAAACTTCTAAAGTTTTAAACATTTTTAACTTTTAGTCACAACACTATTCCCTCTTCTTTAAACTGTTAGTCCCAATAGGCTTCTCGTCTGTAGGCTTGAATAGAAGGATCATATCTGGCTGGAGGTCTTCGTTCTCTTGGGATGCCTCGACCTCGTGGAGGAGTAGCTTGTCTTGGTTGCGGCATAGGATCTGCTTGCTCCAAGACCATATGCTCTGGCTGATATAGTTGTAGAGGATTGGGATCAGGTAATGGATAATAATCGAAGCCATTCGAGGAATCTTCGGAAGAGAAGATCTCTTTCGGAACGGAAACCAACTTTCTTGAATTCCATGATTTGCCGTTTTCCAGCAGGAATGAATATCGTCCTTTCTTCTCCAAAATTTTCAGTGGAGTAGAATATCGCGATTCACCTTTCTTGTTACTTGGTAGCTTGTATCTTACCAAGTCGCCTGGTTGGAACTTGCTATTTCCCAGATCTTCCCGCTTGAATTTGTTAAATTCCTTGTGGTACTTGCCTGTAGTTTCAACCAAATCTTTATGTGACCCGGGAACTGATGGCTTGAAGGTAGGACTGTTCAATTTCGTTCTGACCGATCGGTTAAGAAACAACTCTGCTGGTGTTGCTTGAGTTGCTCGATGTGGACTGAATCTGTACGTAGAAAGGATTCTTTTGATTTGTTGCTTCCACGGAATCGTGGAACTTGAATACGTCAGTAGTTTAGCTTTAATTTCTTTGTTAAATCTTTCCACGGCTCCATTGCTTTGAGGATTATAAACCGAGGTTCGTCGATGGTTGATGTTCAAGGAGCGGAAGTAGTTTTCAACTTCATGGCTAACAAATTGTGGACCATTGTCCGAAACAATTTGTTCTGGGATACCGTACCGGGAAAACAATTCTTCAAGGAAGGAAATAATTTTAGCTGAGGTGATAGTACTGGCAACTGCTATCTCAGCCCACTTTGAATAGTGATCTACCAAAACCACAAGATAAGGAGTGTCGGAGGGGGCAGTATCAAAGGGGCCCATAATGTCAATGCCCAATCTCTGCCAAGGATAGTCGGGAAGGGGTAGCGGCTGAACGGGTACTTGTTCAGGTTTCGCGGTCTTGTCGCTCATTTGGCATTCCCAGCAATTCTTGATCAAGGACTCCGTATCTTGGTCCATTCCAGGCCACCAATAGCTGGAACGCAAGACTTGCTTTGTCTTTGTGATACCTCTGTGATCGTTCAGTCTGGTTAATACCTGATGAAGACGGTCGTTGTGTTCATCAAGACTGGATCCACAGAGAATGATATCATCCTGATATACCACGACACCAGGAATATTCTTCAGAATGCTTTGCATCATTCTTTGAAAGGCTGCTGCTGAATTCTTCATTCCCATAGGCAGACGTCGGTACTGGAATATTCCCAATTCGGAGCTGAAGGCGGTTAGCGGTCTGCTGGTTTCTTCAAGCTCGAGCTGGAAATAAGCTTTTTTAAGATCAATCTTTGAAAAGAGTTTTCCTTTTCGCAGCGGTACGAAGATTTCTTCAAGGATAGGTAGAGGAAACTTATCTGGAACAATTGCATCATTCAGCTTACGTAAGTTGCAACAGATTCGAATCTTCCCATTTGGCTTCAGAACCGCTACCATCGGGTGTAACCAGGTAGACTTTTCAATTCTTTCAATCACTCCTGATTTCTCCAGTTGTAGCAGTTCTTCATTCACTTGATCTCTGAGTGCGAAAGGTACAGGCTTTTGTTTCTGAATGACCGGCACAGCAGACGGATTTACCTTTATCTGATGCTGATATCCCTTGATACAGCCTAAGTCGTCCGAAAACAAAGTCGGGTACATTGACTGTAGTGTTTCCATTGAGATATTGTTGACAGTCAGGTTTGAACCATTGATGGTGATGTGGAGCTTTTGTATCAAATCTAATCCTAGAAGTAAGTTATTTCCAGAAACTATGTAGAAACTGGCCTGGTGTTGTTGATGTGAATGGAGAATAGGTATGGTGACAGTTCCATAAGCTTTGATAGGACTCTGTTCATAGGCGGTTAAAGTTACTGTCGTTGGTTGCATTCGGACTGTACGCAGAAACTTGTTGTAGAAAGAAATGGGGATCAATGAAATTGGTGAGCCAGTATCTATCAGGAATTTCGCTTTAACAGGACCATTTGGAGCAGATAAACTGAGGGTGCAGTGGATGGACTTTCTCAGTGGATGGTTCTCAACATGTAGTATCTGAATTTGGTTGTCCTCTGGATCTTGGTCGTGTTCAATGTTCCTGACCTGATGGCTTTTGTTAATCGCTTTGCTTCTTTCTTTAGACTTGCACACTCTCTCGTAGTGACCTTTCTTGTGACAGAAATTGCAGATACTGTTAGTAGCTGGACATTCATACCTTCTGCCTTTGTGGTCTTTGCCGCATCTCATACAAACTTTGTTGTATTTGCTTTGTTGATTGTGGTGTTGAAAGGAATTTCGTTGAGTTTTCTGGTAGTTGTGGGTTCTAACAGCGTTGACTGATGACGAAGGCACGTTGTCGGTGATGGCTTTAGCTTCGGCGGTAGCCTTTTCGATCTGCGTTGCGATCTGGATTGCTCGTTCGACTGTAAGATTTTCTTCCATTAATAGTCTTTCTCTTGTCTTCTGGTTGCTGACACCTTCTACGATTTGGTCACGGAGCATACATTCTTGGGTATCTCCAAAATCACACTTTGTGACAAGCGAACGGAGTTCACTGTAGAAGTAAGATACGCTTTCGCCGGATCTCTGTTTTCTTTGTCGAAAGACATGACGAGCAGCTACGGGGTTGACTTTCGGGGCAAAATGATTTTCCAGGATTAAAAGGACATTGTCATAGGTCAAATTGTTCAGGTCCTCATTGGCTTGGGGCAACGTGTGGTATACACGTTGAGCTTCGGTCCCAAGTGTATGGAGTAGGAGGGCTATCTTCCGACGATCAGGGAGTTCCTCTCCACCAGAAGCAATTAGATACATTTCAAATGTTCGTCGCCACTGATTCCAAGGCATACTGGGTTCTCCAGGAGTGTCTAGATAGGGATGAGGTGGTCTTAGATTACCCATCGTCGCCATGTTGAAACTCTATCAAGATATTGTTCAGACTACCAAACTTTAACAGATAACGTATAAGGTGATAATATATGAAACCCAATCAGCGGATACAAACTTCTAAAGTTTTAAACATTTTTAACTTTTAGTCACAACAGTTGCTTCTTCTAGTTAACAAAAATGTCCCCAAAAAACGTCAACGCCAGAAACAGCAGTGAGCAATATAGCAGACCGTCATTACAATAATTACCTCTAAAATTATATCCAGCATAAAGGAATTCAATACTGGTTTCCATGAAATCCAGGCTTAGCTGAACAAATTCTTGAAAAAAGCTAATTCAAACAGCATCCAATAACCGCGAAGAATTCAAAAGATATGTATCAAGTCATGTCTACTTCTCGTTATGACACACCATTTGATTCAGGACAGAGACAAAATGAATAAACCCAATATCACTCTAAAAAGGAGCTGCAGTTTCTCCAGACGTTTGCATAACCTAGTTAACTGAGAGGGAGGGTTAAGTGACTGGGTCGCCGTTTTGTGGATCTAAAAGAGAGGAATTTTCTGTAGATGTTTGATAATGTCATTATCTTGCACTCGTTTGGAGCAGAAGTTTGAGTTTTAGCAGTGCCGTCCCTTCCAAATGATGTCGTCCGTCGATTCTGCCCAAAATTCTGATATCAAGATAAGACTGTTTACAAAAGTAAACATAAAGTAATATCAAAATGAAAACTAGAAATTGATGAGTGAAACTGGAAATTTCTAAACTGCTACCAAGAGTCTATAATTTTATTAGGTATTAGATTATTTTTATCTTCTAATATATAAAAGAATTATAGACTCTTGCTTTTACTTTTAAAAAAGTTTCGGCCTGTTTTGCTTACTCCTTAGTTAATTTTTCCAAATCCGTCTCAATGCCGGCGGTAGGACTAAGGAGGACTTTAGTCTTTAGACTTTAGACTTTAGGCAGGACTTTAGTGCCACCAAGAGTACATAATATAAGAGTGTGCCACTAGGCACACTCTATGTTATCAGAGCAAAAACTATGCTCTGCTCGCTAACGGCCCACCCCCCCCCCCCGCAAATCAGACCCTTCACTTCAAAGCATTTAGTGCGCTATGTTTGTGTTCTAAAGCTCGAAGCAGGCACAAAATTCGCGCACGCACTGCTCCTGTTTTCGAGCTAAGGGGGGGTCGCGATTTTTCGACCATCTCCGATTTTTCTCATTTTCACATATTTTGTAGTCCTCATGGGTCCCCAAAACAAGACAAGTGCGTTTGTTGCAAAACTTTTCCTATCATTCACAATAGCCCTCCAAAGGTGACCCCGACATGTGTTAAACATAGGAAAATGAAAAAGTTAGGAAAATTTTTCTGCTACCAAAAGTTTGAGCGCTGTGTAAGAGCAAATCGGCTACAACTCGCTGTAAAACCTAATTTGGACTAGGTAGAGTGCTAATATCTATACGACGTTATTTCCTGTAGGGCCGCTGATTTTATACGAATTTTCAAAGTTCGGGAAAAGCGGTTTTTGCTCAAAATCGCTCTGCAAATGTGTAGGTCATTGAACGTTTTGTCCTGTCCTGAACTAACCCTTTGGTGTAGAAACTTCGCGTTTAGATATTAGCACAGTATATTGCTAGAGCTTTATTTTGCATATAATCAATCCCTATTAGGGCTTTTCAGTAGCTCACAGTTTTGGTAGCAGAAATTTCATTTTTCTTCAAAAATCGTCATTTTTCGATAATTTCATGTTTGCTGCTTCATAAGTCAGTCATATCTTAAGGTATCTCAATTAAATTTGGCATGCTAATAGGCTGGCATAAAACCTACCTGTATGTAAAATTTCATGCCAATAGCTTGTGTTTTTCTCTGGTGACATACTACGATAGCATGGCGGACACCTATGGCCAAAAAATGTCAAATTTTCAACTTTTTCAAATATAGCCATATTTTATATCAAATTGAAGCTCTCGATGTCCTGAACATTTTATCTTCTTGCACCAAGTCTCTACAATGCAGTATGAGAAAGTTAGAGCGAGTTAAAGTTGTGAAGCAAATGACAGCCGGAATAAGCTTTACCAAATCGTCCAAACGCCCTGTCTTGCTCGTTGCTTGGCTTGTCACTGCAATTTATGCGGTAATAAACACTTACAGGTAAAGGCTTTAAATTGATGTATTTGTCATGCCACAGTCTCTTGTCACCCTATGTGCACGCGACTTCGAAGCCCTCAGCGAGGCATACTAACGTAAATACTAAATTCTATGGATTTGAACTGCAATATCTCTAGACTGGATTGAACCTGGACTCTAAAAATTTGTCTTGTTTTTGGGCACATATGGGGGTATATAATACCCAAAAATGAGCGAAATCGGTGACTATAAAATTTGGTACCTGGCGATCCCCCCCCCTTAAGCACATAAAGATAGAGCGAGTGAGCGTACCCCCGTTTCGACTAGGTACTGATTTGCGGGGGGGGGGTCACTAGGGTCTGATTTGCGGGGGGGGGGGTGGGCCGTTAGCGTGCAGAGCATAGTTTTTGCTCTGATAACATAGAGCTTGCCTAGTGGCATACTGTTATTATTATGTACTCTTGGACTTGGTGCCACTGAAGAGGTTAAAGGAAGTCTAGCCAACCAGAATTTAGAAACCATACAATTTGAAGTCGGATTGGTTTACTCTTACTCGTAACATCAGACAGGGAAGTTTCAACTCATTCCTTTCAGGGTCTGAGTTTTAAAACCTACTGTTAGCACTTAAGCTAATGTGGAAGGCTTCTTCTGCTGATAAAACAAAATAACATCAAGACCCCAAGGGGGTTTGGCAAGAAGAAAGGCAAATAGACTAAGAAGAAACTATGTGACTATGGCCCTATTTTTAAAGATTAAAATAGTAGGTTTAAACAGATTAATAATTAACTGGATTAAAAATCTTAACAGCCGTTTCTTAAATGTCGAGTTAATCGGATTAAAATTAATTTACATAATCAGATCATTTTTAAATCCGCGGATGAAACGACTTCATTTTAGTCCATTAAAACACCATTAAAATTCCACCATTTAAATTTTTAATCTCCAAATTTTTATTTCGTTTAATCAGCCAGCCACACGAGGATTAAACACTATAATTAAAAGAAATAAAATGAATCTAAGAAACGGCTATTAAAACAAACTCGTTCATTTTTCGTTCATCATAAGTCGGAATAAAGAAACAGAATTCGATTATAATTTTAATCTTCATTTACATAATTATTCAAGAAACGACATTCAAAAATTAATAAATGCTAGATATAGGTTAGATACAAATTTAAGTCAGTCCAACCTGTATGTTTAGTTTAGTTTTTTGTTGTATTGCCACGAGCACTTTGCGTCAGATTAATGTGTTGAATTTTCTCTATCAAATGAGACAATCTATCTGCAGAGATCTTAATTAAAATCCGTGCCTATGCCGATCATGAATCTACGCTTTTCCTATCGACTTTCTGTGCAAGAGCTGGAATTAGTTTCCTGCATTTCAAAGAATTACATTTCTTTCGTCAGGTATAGAACACAAATTTGCCTCAGCTTTGCTACAGTGAAGTTGAATCTCAAGCCGGTATGAATAATTCCTCTGCCAGTGGCTATGAAGAGAGCTTGGCTCTACAGGCAATCCATTTCGGCCTGCAACTCATCTTTGGCTTCCTGGCCTTCCTGGGAAGTACATTCATTGTTGCCATGATCTCCGTCTCGAAACAATTACAGTCCAAGGATTTCGGTCTATTGTGCTTTTTGGCAGGTGAGCTTATCGTGCTACTGAAAAAAAGCATAAAGTGTGACAGTGAAATAATAGAAAAAATAAAAAACTAATTTGGGTACCATTCATAAAAATCAGAAACTCAAGCAGGATTCTGACATCTCTTGAGATTCAACAAAAATGGTCACGCTCGTTTGCACCAAATAAGATTAAGGTTAAGGTTAACACCGAGTTAACCCTGAATGCAGCAGGTTACAGAACACCGAGTTAACCTTATGGTTAAGGTTAACCCTAACCCTCTGCACCAACGCTTTTCAGCTCAGGGTTACGAAACCTGAAGGTTAACACCGAGTTAACTTTTAATAGAGGGTTAGCCAATCCGTAGGGAGCCAGAAACCGTTTCCATCCAATCGGGAAGCGGTTATAGCCATTCATTTAACTCGGTGTTATCGGCTGGAGAATAAGGTTAACAGAATACTTTCTTGTACTGGACTTGATACAATGATATACAATGATCTGGAAGGGTACTGTAAAATTAATGCCATGTAAACCTTACCTCAATGTCCTTTTTAAAAGGAACTTTCGTTTCAAGAGTCATCATAGCTGTCGAAGGGGTCAAAGCAATTTTTGAGGAATTGAGAGATTTGTGGAAGCTTTTTCCGAATCGTCCTAATCACTCATTTATTCAATTATCACTCAGTACCTATATTTTACCATAGAATTTAATTCAGCAATAAAAATAACAGTAAAGCCCGGTTCACACTAGGGCACAAGCACAAGCACAAGCACAAGCACAAGCACAGGCACAAGCACAAGCACAACCGGTTCACACTATAGAAAACTGGCACAAGCACAAGCACAAGCACAAGCACAAGCACAACGCAGAGTTGAATTCAGTTAAACTTTTTGCACAAGCACAACGCCTGCAGCCAATGAAAATTGTTTTGCACTATGCACAGAAGGCGTGGCCATGCTGAATTTCAAGTTCTATTGGCTATGCTTGTGCCCTAGTGTGAACGTTTTCATCTTGTGCCTGTGCTTGTGCTTGTGCTTGTTCTTGTGCTTGTGCCTGTGCTTGTGCTTGTGCCCTAGTGTGAACCGGCCTTAATATCCTTAAAAATAGAATCATAAAATAATATCCTACTCCCGCTGAGGGTTAACCTTTTGGTGTTTAACACCGAGTTAACCTTAAGGTTAACACCGAGTTACGTTAACCTAATTTGGTGCAACGGTCTAACTGCGGGTTTTCTCTTGTTAACACCGAGTTAACGTAACACCGAGTTAAAAATGGTTGGTGCAAGCCAGTGTAAGCCAGCTCATTATATTTTCTAATGGACCTGAATCTAACGGCCCAATTAATGTAGAGTTCCTACATGTCACATCCACTTTCCATATCCACTCTATAAGCAGAACTAGCCTTGATTCAGTGAACTATACATAAGATGTTAATTGTTTGTAAATGCCCTGTTTTTGGTTGGGAACTTACTAAAATTCATAAAGTCAAAATGATAAGTTGAAGTTTTTCCTGCTGCGCCTCACACGCCCGAGCCCCTCACACGCATTTTGCTTGATAAATATACGCATCACCGTAAATGCGTGTAAACAATGGTTTAAGATAGGGCTAGCATGATTTGTGTATGAAATATTGTCTTTCATTCTACAGAACTTCTGTTTCCGATTTATGTACATATTACGCATATATGTATATATTAGTTCCAATTCCAAAACCTGAAACGTCTATTCTCTGTTCTGATTGATGACTCATTGTTAAAGTTCAACTTTATCTCATCTCAGCAAAGAATTCTCAAATACATGGAACTTAAGACAAGCTGACCCCTAAAAGGGGTGTGGTTCTGCAACTGAGATTTTAAAATGTAATATTTGATTTAGCGCAGCAATTGATGATTTTGCCTCAGCATTTTTGTTCTGCCTGGAGGCAGAACTATTTACACGGAAATTAGCAGGAATTGCACTATGAAAGCTTGTTCAACTCAATCGTCGCCTATCTTCAACATTGCCCTAGTATAGTATTCCGCTCATTTTTTTAACCGAAGGGGGCCTGCTTGCTAGTAATGTAGAATTTATACATTTAATTAAAAATATTTATTTTTTCTATCAGTCAACAAGTTCTTAGTTTTCTGTGGCGCTATATATTGTGCGTCTGAGTGTCTCAATATTGTTCGCTCTCTCCTATCCTGCCCCCTTTAAGCCAAAGTTTCTACGAAATCATTAAACCATTGCCCCCCTCCCGGCAAATTTCGCGAAGCATTTATGCAAATGAGACTAGCAGATTTGAAAACAGTTCACAAGTAGCTGGCTAGCCGACTGGTTGCGCTTGATGAAGACTTTACGTTCGCTATTACTTGGCAAAGAAGACAAACTTTGGTTCACAGAAATGTTCTGCTGCATTTTTATTTATAGATCCATTTACTGGCTATAAGTAACGCTGAATAATATTAGAACGATGATTGTTTAAAGTTGATGTCATCTAAACAAATCACCGCCAATCTAAACAAACATAAAACTGTCAAAATGTCGTTGTAGGACTCAATATGGTTAAACTAAAGGATATGACACCAAATTATCAAAGCTGTCTCAGATTTCAAAATTCAGACAAAACCGCCTTAAACAGACTCATTTTCACTTGCATCGCCAAGTTTTAGATATAAATCTGAAGCGGCTGCTTGGTTCTGACTTATATTTGATCATTGACAAGTATCTTGTATCCTTTGCCAGCTAAACTGTCTTACGAGGTCCAGGATGCCGGATGGCCGGCCGACAACAACTAGGCCGGCGTCTAACACTGCTTAATTTGCTGAGGCTGCAGGGCAGGACAAACCAAGCCTATTTATACCTTTTGACTTGAAAATGAATGACAAACTGACCATGAAAAGTTGAAAAGCATCAAAATAATTTGAAATCAAGTTTATACAAAAGGGGCACGTACAAACAACCAGGATCATTTTTCCTAAGGCTCAAACGCAGAACCGTCCCCTTTTAGGGGTCCTCTTGTTGTTCTGCCTGGAGGCAGAACTACTTACACGGAAAATGGCTATGTTTTGCACTGTGACTGTCCTCCTTTACTCTTCTTAGCCTATGTTCAGCATTGCTCTAGTATAGAGCTACACTCCTTTTTTTTAACCGAAGGGGGCCTAAAAGCTAAATGTCGGAAAGTATTATTCTCTCTCAAAGTTTTTAATAATTTTTAGTCGATGCTTTTGTTTAAAAATTTTGAATTTCTCTAATCAACTTTTCCATCATAGCCCCCTCCCTGAAGAAGTTAAACATGGAAACAATTTGGATTTTTGCAGTGTTTATGCAAATTAGATTTGTAAAAAGTGTTTAAACAGTTTTCAGTTAGTTGTCCTGCCGGATTCTGCTGAGCTTCCAGCTCTTTCAAAATGAGATTATAAATGAGAGAGTGAAATATAATATGCTTGATACAACCCGTTTACAAGCAATCAGTTTTACACAATACGATTGGCAAACCATCACCTAATATTGCAGTATATTCAGAATGTGAGCGGACCAGATCACGATCCAGCATTTGACATATATACAAGATAGATTTATAGCTTCCGTGTTCAGATTTTCTAGATGAACTCGGGACGGACGCGGGCACCAATGGATCCCGCGTTATTTTAAGACAACCTTCGATCCGACAAATCAGGGATTATACAAATTTGTGCAAAATTAGGGATCTAGAGATCTAGAAAGCAAACGAGTCTTTCTAAAACGCTACAGTCACAGCTAAAATTATTTAAATCAATTTAAGCTCCATTTGAGCCGTTAGTTTGGGCGGCTTTGTTCCCCTGAAATATCATGCTCTGTTGTTTGACTAATTTAGGATGCAGGTAGTAAATAACATATATATATATATATATATATATATATATATTAACAAGAGTTCAAAGCTGTAACGTGCTGATTATTGTAACCACGCAACATTTTGATGTCCCAAATTAACAAGACCACAGAAATTAACTACTACTTAACTTTATTCTAATTTTAATTAAAAGGATATTTGAAAAGCTTATTCGTGATATTACCCGGCGGGATTTATCAATTTTGCAGAATTGCGGATTCCCGAGGGACGGGACAAACTAAATGGCGTGAAGGACGGGATGACAAAAACTTTTGTAACGAGCCTACCTTTGGCTCAGATGCAGAACTATACCCCTTTCAGGGGTCATCTTCATTCTAGACCAGCTGTCTATTTTAGGTCAGCACAACTAACTTTTTTGTTGCAACCCTGCTTTGAGGAGATAAAATTAATATGAAAATTGAAATTTAACTAGGTATCAAGCTTTGAACCTAAACTGGTTGTAGATGCAGCCACTTTAATTACAAAAGATTAGTTGCATCGATATAATCTGCAAATTTACGAAATAGGCCCTGAACGAAAATTTTGACTAAAACTCTCTGAGTTAGTTCTCTATGTTCTGCTCTGCAGAGTTCAAAAATCAATGATAAGGAGCCATTATCAGTCGCTAGCTAAGCGAAGCCTTATGTTTAGCTAATTTGGCTCGTTGATCCTGAATTTACTTATATCTTATGAACAAACTCTTCAGACCAAGTATGATTGGCAGGATCGGATTGATTCTTTGGGATTGCGAAAAAGGAAGAATCAAAACCAGTTTTTTAGAGTTTAGTATAGGTGACAAATTTCGCAACGTTCTACTTTTTGCTTCAGCTTTAAGAAGCATTTTTCAGATTCAGCCAGTCTCCTAGCTGGATACTTGTGAACTGTTCTAAGATCTCCCGACCTCATTTGCATAAATGCTGACATCTGTAAAACTGTTTCAATAGACGAAGTTGAGAGGGGGTGCATTGAAAATATTTGCACTGTTGAAATTTAGCTTAAGTGACGGGGAATAGTGTGTAGAAAGTTAACAAAATTATCAAATGCACAAATAACGCAAATGCGCAAATACGCATAAAATGCGAAAACTAAAAACTAAAAACAACAAATCAAAAGGTTTAAATTTCCTATTACCACATAATATGCCCCTTTGGTTAAAAAAATGAGCTCACAACTATACTAGACCAATGTTAAGGATAGGTGAAGCTTGCTTTGCGAATTGTAATACAGTGCTATTCCTATCCATTTTCCGTGTAAATAGTTCTGCCTCCAGGCAGAACAAAAAACATGTGATACTATACACACAAATGCTGAATAGTTATAACTTTACTTCCGATATAAAGGTAAATTAAGTTCCCCAAGGTGTCTTAAAAATCTTCAATGTTTTGTACGTACATCGCCTGAAGTAAGCAAGTGAAAGCTCTCTTACCATATAATTAGCTGCGCAGCAGGTTTACAATCACCTAAATGTCCGTCCAGCGAAAACTGAACCTATTGCAGAAAATATTGCTTGTCGCTGCATAAATTTGCTTGGAACTTTGTGACTTAAGCATTATGCATATGAAACGCACAGAAACAACTGCTAAACGTCCCGATCCTTGCTTGACTATCAATTTTCCTCTTTGCTGATCTATAATCTATAATTTAAAAAACATAAAGAAACTCAATATCGTTTTTATGGAAATTGCACAGGGTTTCTGATGAACCAAGCGGCTTTAGTCTGGTGCTGGAAAAAGATTGTATATTTTTTATTCTGTTCAGAAAACAAAACCAATCGAAGCTGAGCAGAGGCAGCTGGCATTTAAAGTAGCGCTTAAAGCAATTAGCTGTAGGTGTTCCTACTGGCTCTTTTGTCAATCAACAAGCTAGTCACACACAAGGTTATGTAACTATGGAGAAGACACTTGTCAAGATAGCACATAAAAGAAACCCCATTTATTATTAACATGTTACGCTGAATTACGTAGGTATGTAAGCATACTCTTTTCCTTCGTCTTATTTATTTATGGAGATCAATTTAGCAGATCGAACAGAAGTTTCTCGACGTTCATGCTCAATTGCACACAATGTTTCAAAGATTAGGTTAAAAGATTTCTGAGATGTCAACGGTTCAAGTTTCGGCTTTGTGACAATCGGTGAAATAAAATATAATCATTCACCACACATCACCAGGTGGATTTGATCCAGCAGCCTTTCGCTTAAAACATTTGCGCTCAACCAATTCAGCTACAGATGGACGTAACATTAATCCGCCAACTATCTCGTTTCCAACCGGAGTTAGGAGATTAGTTTGCTAGGATCTATGTGCTACGTATGTACAGTAGTAGCAAGAGTTCATAATTTATTGGCTGATCAAATCTTCCTAAGCATTAAGCAAATTATGTAACATATGCAAGATCAAATCGTACCCAATCGCGTCATAGCTTTGTATGCCTGCAGAAGTCTAACTACAGGATCACTTCCTTGGAAAAACTTCGCTTACTCCTGCAGGTAATCAGCAATTCTGAATCTAACTTGAAGCAAAGCAGTTATGAAAATATTCAAAGTTGGAGATTTTTAAAATTTACAAATGCATACTCTTTCTGTTTCAGTAGCCGATGGTCTGACAGGTATCGGATTTGGTGGGAGCGGGGCCATTGGACTGTACAAAATTTGTGCACAGTCATGGAGTAGTCCTGTGTCCAGATGGTACTGTATTCACCAACTCTATACAATACTGAAAGTATACGGACCACTGCTATCAAGCCTGACAACGGCATCACTAACCATTGATCGCTTATTGGCAGTTTCTGTATTCAAGTCTTACAAAACGTTGGGACCAAAATACGTACTGTTCCTGATGTTTGTTCCTTTTATCTATTCAACACTTTTTACAGTCTATGTTATTGGACGGTCGCACGAAGCTTCGATTATGGTCGTGTCTTCATGCGCAATCGAAGAGTCGATACCAAAAGCTTGCCTCAAAAAGTACTCTTACAGTGTTTTAACTGGAAGCCTAAGTAGTCTGATAGTTTACTGTACCACTGTTCTAGTGCTAATCTATCGAAAGGAACTGTCAATCATGTCCAATGAAGTGATAACCAATTTACAGGAGATCGATCGTTATCGGCAAATCCGGGTCAGCAAAGCAGTTGGAATTATTGTAGCAATGACAACCGTTATGGTTACGGTACCCCATTTAGTGCATACGTTTGTAAGCCAACATTTCTTGATTGCAACACTGTGCTCCGTTTGCAGCGCAATTAACTCTGCCGTTAATGTCTACATCTATGCCTGGAAATACAGCTGCTTCAGAGATGCTGTTTACCACATCTACATGAAACCCTTCATATTGTCTGCCTCTAACAGTATATAATATTTTGTGACTACTATAGAGTGTATAATAATATGACAAACAGAATCAAATTTATTGTCGTCAAAACAATTATACATAAAAGCGGCTTTTATTTCGGATGAAGCCGGAGTGTTATTATAGGATAAACGATATGCTCATCGTATAGCGAGTCATTTCTTTATTTTGGAATCTCTGACTTCAGTATAGGGCTAGCTTAGGGAAAATTTCTTCCGGATTATGCAAATTAGTTTAATTAACTATTTAAATAGCCGAACTACTACAATGGAACTACAACTGCAATAACGTAACTTAGCCGTCCTTACACTTGGCAATCTTTTTTTTTTTTTTTTTTTTTTTTTTTTGCTACGGACTTATCCACCATCAAGGCACTACATGAGGCCTATACGGTGATGCTCTCCGCAGTCCTTTGAAAGTGGACAAGAAAGCGGAGATGCGAAGACCACGGACAGAAAACGTGATCCCCAAGCCAAGTCGGTGTACGGTTATTGGCACGTGGCCGCAGTCACACCCAAGGCAAACGACGTTGACTGTTAGCAACAAAGTTTGCCCCCCGCATACCTCGAGTGACTAAGATGGCTGAAACCTCGCTAGGGCTACTCGGAAAGCCTGGGGTCAAAAAAAAAAAATTGGCTGCAGAAGCAAGGAACGAAGGGTATGGGCCGAGTCTCAAGATAGGAAAGAATGAAAGAGGGACCTTTTTACCCCCATATTTGTTACTACACCAAACTTGCATATTTACACCAAGTTTAAGACTGCTAATGAGCATACTTTAGATTGACTTTTACCGCTCGCCTGATAACCCCTGGCGAGGGAGGGGGGCTCCTTAATTATAGCTGTCGTTATCAGTGATGAACTGTCGCGCATGCATTCTGGTCCCTGGTTTCACCACCCATGGGAAGCCCTAATGGACTGTAGTGTCACACTCCTTAATAGAGGCCAGGATTAGCGAAGACATTTGCTGCAATGGAATCGTTTTAATAGCAACAAGTCAATTCACAATTGCAATTGAGATCAATTTTGACCAAACTGTTTGAAACAGAAATGCTAACTAAGATTTCTAAAGTTGCACTGTTTTTTAAGTGGCAAGACCTGTGACTTAATTGACGGAAATCAATATTAACGGAATCAAAACAATTTTACTTTAAATCTTCAAAACAAAATCAAAACTTATCTTCTAAAACACAGCCGCTTCATCCCAAGTACTTGATCAGATCCACCTTGGCAATCTTTATCACAACGCGTTGTGACAACAGCAGTTCTCTTGCATAGTTGTCAATCGTGACAACTAGTGGTTACATGTGACAACAGATCGTGACAACGTACACTTGCTGTTGTGCCAACGCTATATATTCATACTATTGCTTTGTCGCAACGAAATCGGACTTGGCCACACCCACAACGCGTTGTAACGAGTTGGCAAACGTTGTGTCACTGGTTACAGGAACAACGTTGTGACAATTGTGTAGCAATGGCAGTCGGCTGTTGGACAACGCGCTGTGGCAATGCGTTGTCACAAGATTGTCAAATGTAACCACTGCCTTACATTGTAATGTGAAAAATAAACTACATTACATTATGAGTATGTATATGGAACTGAAATTAAACTGCATTGCTACATTATAGCAACAATGTAACAAATGTAATGCATGTGAAAATGACATTAGCTCACGGTTGCCCTAAGGCAACTTTACCCAACTAATCTGGAAGAATACTTTTAACACATAATTCCAGGGAAGGTTTCTGAGATAGTATGATAACAAAAAACTCAGGTTCATAGTCAGGAGCGTCAGAGGGCATGGAAAATTCAAAGTTACACAGAAGCATTGCGAGTGTTAAGGTTGCCTGCATCATAGCAAATTTATAGCCCAGGCATTTATGGGACCCGGTCCCAAATGGCATGAAGGCGCCCCAGTTTACTGAATCCGGATCCAAAAATCGTTCCGGAATAAATTCGGTGGGATTCTCCCAGTAACATCGATGACGATGCAGAGAACCAAATGATATCATCACTTCCGCACCAGGAGGAACTTTGTAGCCTATAAATAGGAAAAGTCATAGTCTTATAAGTCGGTTACTTCAAAGTCGACGATCATATCAAAATCAGGTTTAACATTTTTATTACAGTTAACAGACTCTGCCAGAAAAGGCTTAGGTACAACTAAAAAAGCTCTCTGTTTTTGACGATGTCAAATAATGTTATGTCGGATGTCGTTTCCTTCTGCAGTCAGCCTTCAGACTACCTGCTTACATAGTTGTGTGCCACTGAAATATTAAACAGATGGGAAAGGTCTCAGCTCGCGACTCTGGCGCGGCTCCTTCTTTACTCAGTTTTCCAAACTCAAATGTGAAATAGGGAGAGTCAGGCTGCTGCAAAACAGCTTTGAATTAAACTAACAAACTCAGTTATATATGGACTAATTTGCATAATTTTGCTAAAACTGTCTAGTCTTGTCTTTGTGATAATTAAACTTGTTATTAACCTGCTAACGAAACATCTCCTTAGTGTCAAAGTTTCATGGTGCCGAAACATTGTTACGAACCACATATTTGTTAGATGTGTGTTTTACAGATCTGCGGAGGGGGGGGGGTGGGCCGTTAGCGTGCAGAGCATAGTTTCAGCTCTGATAACATAGAGCTTGCCTAGTGGCATACTCTTATAATTATGTACTCTTTGTTCAGATAAGGTAAAGCTACCCAAGCTCGATGTTCCAAAATTCGACGGTGACTACCTCAAATGGCAAAAGTTTTGGGGCACCTTTGACTTTATTATCCATCAAAGCGATATGTCTGCTACTGACATGACAAGTTTAAGTCTCCTCAAAGGATTTCCGTGACGCCTTAAGAGTTACTGGAGGTTATCGTCTAATTTCAGGGCGGGGGGGGGGTGGGCCGTTAGCGTGCAGAGCATAGTTTCTGCTCTGATAACATAGAACTTGCCTAGCGGCATACTCTTATGATTATGTACTCTTTGTTCAGATAAGGTAAAGCTGCTTAAGCTCGATGTTCCAAACTTCGACGGTGACTACCTCAAATGGCAAAAGTTTTGGGGCACCTTTGACTTTATTATCCATCAAAGCGATATGTCTGCTACTGACATGACAAGTTAAAGTCTCCTCAAAGGATTTCCGTGACGCCTTAAGAGTTACTGGAGGTTATCGTCTAATTTCAGCTAATATACAGCGTTAATCAATACTGCCACGAACGCGAAGAAACTACGCTTTCTTTAGATTGGATCCAAGTATATATTTGCCGATGTAACGATTTGCCGATTGTTGCTATTAAAGTTAAAAGAAAACTTTATGTGGTGCCTAAGACCCATTTTTTCCAGTTTCCAGCTTTCCGAAGGGAGGATGCAGGTGCGTCGATATAATCCAGGAAAGGCTTCCGCCAAGGTACTTCGACAAAGCATCTGGTGGTGGAATGACTACGAAAGCTCACCGAGTTGCTTTCGAAAGATTGTTAAGTTTCTGTTTGGAAAGTCTCAGTTTTTGGCTTTTCATTTCGATGTTTTGCTAAGAATGGTACGAATCGAGTCTGAAACTTTATGGAGATACTTTCATCGTTTTGAACTGTGCCTGCATCTCCGGCTGGAAATTAGCAGAAACCGGGCAAAGCGATCTGAAATAGAATGTATGTGGCAGTTGCTACTAATCCGTTTTTCAAGAATAGAAAGCTCCCATTGCAATTCGGAATGAACCTACAAAGCAAGAACTATACTGCTGTCTCAATTTAGAAGTACGTTAGCCAATCTGCGAATTTCTGTTGCATGTAAATGTCGCGAAAGCGAAGAAACTATGTTTTCTTTAGATTGGATCCAAGATTTGGATGTATATATTTGCCGATGTATCGATTTGCCGATTGTTGCTATTAAAGTCAAAGCTAAATGCTCTCAAAGAATTCCCGAAATGGAAATGGAAATCCCGAAATGGTCAATCAGAGTTGCCATATTTTCTCGGCTCTTCCCACTGCAGTAATGGATACCTCCAGTGAGCTAACCCAATCAGCAAGGACCAGCCTGCCTCTTTTATCAAGGCAGGAATTTTTCAGATAAATGTATCAAGGTGCCCTCATTCGAGGATCGCAAAAATATTGCCCGCTGGTAACTACTGTTTTCGATGTCTGTCGACAAAGCATCGGCTGACAGACGGCTCTGAATCAACGAAGTGTTTCCATTGCTCTTTGGAAAATCATCATAGTCCGCTTTTTGTCCAGGAAGATCAAACAAATCTGCAAGCTACGCGTGTACTACTATTAACAAGTAGCCAGCTGCAACACAAGAACCTACCAATTCTATAACAGAGTCCGCGGTTGCTGGTGGAGCATGCATTTATGCAAATGGCGGTCGTTCAACAGGGTAAACACCATGTTCCGGCTCGAATATTCTTTTACGGTGAGAGCTCCTGTTCTTATATAACATCTCGATTGTCATCTGGAATAGGATTGGAAACTTAGTAGAAAGTAACGATTTCAGATGCGTGCTTGAAAGACAACAAACGACGGATCAAGACTTGCCCTCGTGTGTATGTTCCTATCCTTGCAGTCGATGGCGATTCTGTCGATATCACTGCTTTAGGGTTTGACCAGATCTCTTGCCCTTTACAAAAGATGCCATTAAACAAAGTGAAGTTTTCAATACTCGAAAACCTGAGACTAGCTGACCCTCCAGTATGATCACCACATTTTTTGAGCATTGATATTTTGATTGGCATTGACTTCTACCTTGATTTCATAACCGGCGAGCAAGTCAGTCTGTCAAATTGGGTGCGACTGCTTGGTTCTAGACTTTGCTATAATACTGCTGGTAATCGGAACGACTGAGTTTTCCAAAGAGAAGTTACTTTTATTTCAAGTCTGTTGAGCCTTCTTGGTATATGTAATGAAACTAGCTGAAGTCGGGGTCGAAAATCCGTTACACAGAGAGGCAGACGGCGAGAAGATAGGGGGGTCTACTCTTAGGTCTAAGGATCAAGCTAGCCTAGTGTGGGTCTAACCTAATCCAGACGGTCCGCCTGTTGGGTACGTGAGTTCACTAGTGCCTCAGGGGAAGTAGTTATCAAGGGGACAGTTACGATGCTTAACTGACACCCACGGATCAGTACCATGGGTTACTGCGCAAACGAATAGAACCTTAAAGTCGGAACAACCGTCACACTCGAAAATGCAAGACCAAGGCTCCGTATGAGGGCTTCCTTCGGGTTCACTGTCAACAGTCCAAGCTTCAATCTCAGCACGATCCCACGGCTGAGAACAGTTGCAATAGAACGTGACCTCCGAATGCTCAGGCTCAAGTAGAGAACTACCCTCGTGAACTAGGAAAAGTATGCTAAAACTGTACTGGTTGTGGCACTCAGGACACTGATGAAATGGCAGATTCAATTGGTTCTCAGGCTCACTAATATCACTAAGATTTCCTTCGTCGTCAGCGTCACCGTAGACAAACTCGATGGGCTCCAGACTGACCTATTTTTCCAGATGCCGTCGACTCAGCGGTTTCCTATCCCACCTAGTATCAACTACAACGACTTAAGTTCTGATCCTAATTAACTATTTACTGTATCAAATTACCTTGATATCAAACAACACACGCACAAGATCAAGTACACTACAAATCTATTGCAAGAACTGATACAAGAGGAATCCGTTCACCGCCTAACCACTAAACCCAAAGTTAAGATTAGTCCACAGGTCCCTACTCCGAAAACCTAGCAGAAGAACTGGAGCTGAAATCTAAGAAAATTTTGGTTAGATTAGTATTTTAGCCTATTGATTGCCACACGTACACTCGCACACGCACTCACGCAAACTGTACTCATTTCTTCGACTGCGAAGTAATTCGCAGTCACACAATGATTTGGTTTTCCGGGGTCGAGGGCGGAAATTCCCTATATGCTCCCTATATGTACCTGAAAAGTGTGCACAAGTCCACCCGTTCCCGGTCACGAATAGTTGCCAGCAATACGCACCAGCAGAAAACCAGTAACTATTCTATCCTCTGCTAAGAGGACGACCTGCACTTTGCTTAAACTTTAAAAAGAGAGAATTTGAGCAGTCTTGGTAGAGCAAGCAAAAACAGAGCAGAACAAAGAACAGATAATTTTGGACAGAAAGGTTACAGACATTTTTCACAACAGAGTAAACAGTTGAAAGTTAACGATTTTGGCAAGGATCTTCGAATTCTTCACTAAGACCAACTTAACATCCAACCCAGACTCCAATCCCAGAGATAACAGTCCTAAAGTTCTTGATGTGTGTCCCTAAGCCAAAGGATGGCTCTCAGCAAAGATTCTAAAACTCAGAGAAGGCTCAGCAAACTGACGTTTGGCAGCTGAATTCCGAGAGATCCGGACAGAGCAACACAGGCGGCACAGTCAGAGACAGAAACGAAGGTCCAGGGGTGATCCGGAACGGCGTCACTCACACTAGCAAATCAAGCAGAGACCAAAGACCACGGCACAAGCTGATATCCGGGCAAGAACCGAGGGAGATCCACAGGATCAGGACAGTTGGCGAGGAGAGACAGAAAAGCGAGGATCAGAGCAGAGCAGAGCAGAGTAGAGCAGAGCTGGACAGGTCCAAAAAGAGACCTGCGCTAGAACTGAATCAAATGGGTTAAAATCTTGTCGGTTTTAACCCGGATTCAGCAGTATTAACTGGATTTCGAGAAGGGGTAGAATTGTGCGTATCTTTTAGAGTTGGAAATCAAAAACTCAACAATTCCTAGGATTTTTAGATAAAAGTTCTAGAAAGGGTTAATTTGAAAATAAGGGTCTGAATTCCAGGCCCAAGAATCAGCTTGAAAAACACTAAAAAACAGTCAGAAAACTGGCTGAAAGTGGACTTTTGAGTGATTTTGAAAGAGATTTTTGTAGAGGGGATTTCCGTCAGTAATCCCCCCAATAATGACGTATCCTAGATTTCCTTCCCAGGAAATCTAGGGAAATCCAGCTAATATCAGCCGATATTAGCACACAAACATGAAAGCAACGATAAAAATTGTCAATCAATAGTCTAGGGCGGCGAGAGCCCGATTTCAACAATATCTTTCGAATATGGGACTCGAGGTCCAATTAGGTATTTTAAAACTCGCACTTACAAATGTTATAAAAGACTTAAAGGGGAAGGGGCAGCTCAACCTAGAGGGAGAAATTCGAAAGAGGCTTTTGAAGCCAATCCATTTTAGGTGAACCATTTCCCCCAGAAGCACCCAAAATCCCAACCTAAGGTTCCGCGAAGTGGGCAATTTTTGAGGGAGGTATCCTAGAAGGGGAGAAGCAAAGCCTCTCCCTACGGAACATCTCAAGGGGTGTCTGTGATTTTCCCCCCAAAAGACTCAAAAATGAGAGCGGCCATCCGCTAGAACCCCAGAATCACAGACTGACTGGAAACTGCAAGTTTTGGTCTCACGTTAACTTTTTCCCCCTGTCTTTTGCAATCATCTTTCGAGGATTGGCTGCTGTCATGATTGCGTTCTGTCATTGGCTGGTTTGAAAGGGAGGACCCAGCCTCCTTCTTTTGAATTTGTTCCTGAGCAATCTAATCACTCGGGTTACATAATATTTTATGACTTTGGGTCCGTTTTCGAATGGCCCAAAGTACCTCAGCAGCCCTGTCCCTAAACTTTATGGCGTTTTTGTTTTGAAGGACCTTTGCCCTGAGTTTCATTTCTAAAGACTTCAATATTATTTGCAAACAGACGCGCAGGCGAAAGAGAAGCCGATGGAAATGAGAAGCAAAGAGAAAAAGTTGTAATAACGAACAGGGGGCCTAGAAGCCCAAGATGAAATAGAGCCGTACCTAAGCCAAATGAACTTCTACCTAGTTTAAAACTTAGCTAAAGTCCTAATATATCTTGTTTGTTAATATTAATTGCTAACTTCTCTATTTCTTTCTTTTAGGAGTGACTTGTGCCTTAACTTTTTAGAGGGATTCCCCTCTGTCTAGTCTATGTGTATTACTAATCAACGAGGGAGTTTCCTCAGAGATGTAGAAAAGGCAGAGCAAGAACTTCACACACATACACTCGTTCAGAGACACTCAGACTGGGCCTTACACACTCACACAAACTCAGGGGAGGGGACCTGTGAATAGACCCCATACGATTGATGATGCTGAATTAAAGGGGTCAAAAACTAACTAATCTCAATCTCAATTAATGGTGAACGGATTCGCTTCACTAACAATTAATAAAACTACAATTACAATTTATAAAACCACAAGTTACTGACAAGACAAACTACATCCATTGCATACTGAACTTTTTGTGCCTTTTTAGTTTTAATTACAAAAGAAGACGAAACTGTACAATTTCTGGCCACATAATTACAAATCCTGCTGTATAATTTACAATTAATAATTACTACAATTCGTACGTAAACAAGAGCAAACAAACGACAGTAATCATGATTCCACAACCCAAAAGGTACAGACCTTAACTATGTACAAACCAAAAGATTATATTATTATCGTCCGTGTGCTTTTCTTTTTTAGGATATAATTTTCAGTTGCGAGGCTTGTGAGGCTTCTTGGAACTAGAGACCTGCTTGTTAAGTTGTTTAAAAATGGGAACGCCTGTCCACATTAGTTGAGGCGGACCCAGCCAGCAACAACTAATTCCATTTTAGCACAAAAAATAGTCATCCAGAGCAGTCTCTAGACCTTGCCTTCACCGTAACTTTTGGTTGAAAGGCTCAAACGATTAAATTCCACCGTTTCAAAATATCCGGCAATCGCACAAGCCCAAACTTTTTTAAGTGAGCCCAATTCACTGATAATAACTAGCGTGATCCTAACTTATGTGTAGCATATTCGTGATAGGTTTCATCATTGAATAGTTGAAAGAGAAACATCCCTTTTTAAATCATTTCAAACCGGTCTCTTAGGGAACAATCAGCCAAGTTTCGGAAACTTTCTTAGAAGACAATTCAAAATCCCTTATTTTTTCATTTTCTTTACATCTATCTTTTCATTTACTTCAGTGCGTGCTGGAACGATTTTGGGCACTTGAAGACACCGCTTCCGACACCATAGTTATCAAAAGAATGATGAAAACGCAATCACGTTCAAGTGATCATCCAAGTGATGCAATGCAAGTGATGGTCATCATCACCATCGATCATGCAAGTGATGGTCATCATCACCATCGATCATGCAAGTGATCATCAAGAGCAATCATCCAAAACTGGAAACTAGCTTGAAGCGGACACCTCAAACTGCCGAAGCCTCCGCTTCTTCCAGCCTTTAGAGTGCAACAAGCTCCTCCATTCTCGTACACTGGAGTGGACTACTTACTTGGGCCGACTCTAATTCCAAAGCCGACTGACAAAATGTAATGGATGTGCATTTTGTGTGTGCTTGATTGAACACACACACGCTTGTGTGCTATTCACCCAGAAGTCGTTCAAGCTTTGAGGACGCAGCAATGTCTTACGCATTACAGCTGCATATCGGAAGCCAGCACTGTTAATCTCCGACAATGGGAAATATTCAAGCTGGCCAATAATGTGATTCAACGTGCCTGGTCAGAAATTCTTCACAGCGACGATGTGATGGAAGCTTCAGCCAAGGGCCATGTCCAATGAAAGTTTATACCAAAATACGGACCTTGGATAGGTGTTTTTACGCAAAGCTTGTAGTTTTAGTAAAACGTGTCATCAAAGTTATTCTATGGAAGTCAACGGCGTCCCCGATTTTGCTGCAAAGACTGATAGTGGAGATTTCTGCTATGATCAATTCTCGTCCACTTCACCATTCTAAGGCCTGGCAAGTCTGGCAAGGATGAAAGATGAGGTGGGTGTTAGCAACACTAAATCTCAGGTAGACGAAGTGGTGTTAGTCAAGGAATCGGGTCCCGTTGTCTTTGGAAACTGGGAATTGTTTACAAAACACATCCATGCAGTGGCGGATCTGTGAGATCGGCTACAGTTCGCTTTCAATCAGGAACGATGATTACTCGCCCTGTCAAACTATTGTGCCACAATATTCATTCACAACCAAAGCCCGATCTTTCAAATCACGAACTACGTAAAGTGCACAAAGCGTTAAATGCTCCCATCGGCAATACTATTTATTGTTCGACTTCGCCAAACTCTGATAATGACACTGCCGACAGTGGTATTCTTTGTTCGATGACAATAATATCTAAAATCAACGTCGTCGATTGTGTTAATATTTCAAGTCACACCGATACTCAAAGGCAACAACCAACTAGAAGGGCAGTCGAAGCCTTCAAAAAACATCCAAGTGAAGATGAAGATGAAGGATGAAGACGAAATTTAGCCGTTGGGCGTGTTACGCTGTTGCTCTCCAAGCAGCCGTAAATAACAAACTCAGTTATGGACTAATTTGCATATTTTGCTAAAACTGTAGTCTTGTCTGTTTGTGATAATCAGTCTTGTTATTAAGCTTTGTGTCAACGTTTCAACTGGTCCGACTAGCCGTAAGTGGCAGCCGGCCCATTGAATTCCGGACATCCTATCAGGACACTGCCCGTGAACAATACCCCCGGTATCTACAAAAGCCTGTTAAATTAGCTGTATGTAATTATTATGTAATTATGGCGTAACAAACAACACCAAAGTGTTTCAAATAATGAGTTATAATGAGTACAGAACACTTGATATCCGTTCCATAATTAATCATTCATGTTCAGTTTACTAACCTAGTACAGTCTGCTCACGATCGCTAACTCTCATTGTATTAGGTATGGCAGGATATAGCCGTAGAGTTTCATTGATAACAGCCGTGCAGTACTTTAGTTCATTGATGATTTCCATATCTGGAATGTCTTTCAGCGTTCCCAAGTGAGTAACTGCTTCCAGCCTGGCCTAAAATATCAATCGTTTGCAAAGATAAAACTTGGAATTATGGCTCGCTTTGAATACAGAACTGGAAAAAGAAAAAATCTCAAATGTGAGGGATTAGTTTACTTAAATAACTTTATTTAACTTAAAAATATTAAATTTTTTGATTGCTTTTATCAAGAGAACATAAGACAAAAGATTGATAAGCATGCATTATCAGCGTGGCACATCCTCTGCATTCTAACGACTGACCCGCACCGCACCTTAGTGATTCAAACATATTCGCCGGCTATGCTGCTGCTCCTTTGCAAAGCAAGCACGAACTGCCTGTGCTTTCTATCTTCAAAACACAAACACTTATATTATAGAAGAACAGTAATGCTCTAGAAGGCTTCTTTTCTTTACATTGTGTAACGGTGCTTCGACTAGAATACTCGAATGATCCTCCGTTTGGAGGTCGACCATTTCGATAAAGCATACCTTCCTCCGCTTGGTGGCGGGAGTAACCAAAAGAGGTCCTCGTTTGGTAGGGGGTACCAATAGCCAATCAGATTTCAGAAACTCTCCTCCCGCTCCGTTTGAGAGGAGGATCAAGCAAAGGATTACGGCAGTTACAGCTCATTTCCAAAAGGCCATCGTTTGGGGGAGGGTCCCTGAAAGTGGTCCCCGTTTGGGGAGAGGGCCAAACTCAGCCTGCTTGGGCGACCCTTCCAAATGGGGACACCTTTTGGCAACCCCCGTCTAATAAACGGAGGCAGTATGCTTTGTCGAACTGGTCTCCCCTCTCTCAAAATGGGTAACATTCGCGTATTCTGGTCGGAGCACCGTTACGCAATGCAAAGAAGGGAAGCCGTCTAGGGGCTTTGGCTTACTCTTCTTCTAGATTATGCACTATTGCTCACAGCGAGTGAGCGAACCTCCCACTTCGACTGGACGAATCATGATTTGCGGGAGGGAGTTTGCGTGCACAGGATGTGTCACACTTATTATGCAGAGTGCATGCCTGTTGTCATACTCTTATGCATTATGTACACACTTGCTTTTCTGAAACTTGGATTGCCGACTAAACGTCATAAGTTTTTATAACACATTGCACTCTGCCTGCACACAATTCAATTTATACTTCAGTTTGTTTTTCTGGATGAAGTGCCAAAAGATGGAGGACCCAAGTCAGGGTTGCTGATGTCGTTTCGTGACCAGCCAACAACAGTGTCATCGATTCATCTAAGATTTCCTGCCGGCTCATTTCGCCAGTTTTGTAAGCTTTGGCCAATGAATCGATATAATCAATGCCATATGCTCCATTGGATTGGTTCAATCGACTATCCATTACATCTTCAAGATAACTTCGAACAGTTGCCGAGATAGAAATAAATTGTGGAATGTATCTAGAATAAAACTGATATACTATATTAGGTAAAAAGAGCTTCACCGCGTTTAGTGAGAATAGACCTCTGCAGTGACAACTTTTGGCTCAAGTACATAATAGTCTGTCAAACTTGTAGAATACAACCAGAAAACAAATTTTTCCAAAAATAACAAGAGGGAAAAGAAGGTGCACTACCTAGTTTAACACGGGAGGGGGTATGGAGGGTCCCCCCCCGCCCGAACAAGGTACAAGCCTTCTTGCTTTGGTCAGGGATCAAGGCGTAAACAGAAAAGGCCAGGAAAATACGTGTGTTCACCAAAATTCCAAAACATTGGAAGCTTCGCCGGAGTTTTTTTACTTAAATTTATTAGTATTTCAAGGAAATGGACCAGTTTTAGGATCTTCTTAAAAATTGCTACTTTTGTTAATTAATCTCGACTTTAGATTACTATTAACGTTAACTTAAGCTTATGCTTAAAGCCACTAGAAAATTCGGGTTCAAGGTGCGAGCATCCTCAAATTTTTTGGGGCAAGATCCCCCAGGATCCGGACCCTAGCAATGCGGGAGTTCTGTCGTAAGGGTTGTCCCCGGGCCCGGGCCCAGAAAATTTTGTTTTGGGCTCAGCCAGGCTCTGGCTGAAAGCCCGGCCCGCTACCGGGCCCGGTTTTAGAGGCCGGGCCCACCGGGCCGGCCGGGCTTCCAAGCGTGGGCTGGCCTGGCTCATAGTGTCTGCCGGGCTCAGTTTGCGAGTCTGGTACTTGCTGTGGCCCGGACTTTGAGCTGGGCTTAGTAGCGGGCCCGGGCTTCGGAGTCCGAGCCTATCACCGGGCCCGATGATTTAAAGCCGGGCCGGGCCTGGTAGCGGGCTCCGGGCTTTGATTGGGCTCCGGGCCTAGTAGCGGGCCCTGGGCTCCGGGCAGGGACAGGGCCGGACCGGACCCGGCTGGTAATCTATGCAAGGGCCCGGGCCCGGCCCGGTCAATTTCTTATCGGAGCAACCCTGATCGTAAATATGCATCCCTATACTTAAAGACTATTAATTAATCAAATTTAAAACAAAGGAATCATCTCATACTTAAGAAGCTTCAGAAACCCATATGGCCACTTCCCGTCTAAACTCTTGGATCCGGTAAAACTGCTAAAGCATCTGCTTATCTTCCATTCCTCCTTGAAACTGTTGAATTTTGCACTTCCAACCAGGTCAATGATAACATCGAAAGTGAATTTGGCCAAACTCACTCTGATCGGAAGCTTTGGTTCCGTCTCAAATAGATTTAAAGCATAGATAGATATAGAGTTTAATCACCCGCTTAAAGACCGCCACAACAACTTGAAGTGTTAGTGTAAAAATGCATCCTGGATCGTTTTGGAATTTTTAGAAAAGCACTATAAGGAGGAGCGTGCTAAAGATAGATATTTGAATAAATACTTGTTTATTGAATATTTGAATACTTGAATAATTGAATACTTGAATATTCAATGGTTTAATAAAAAAATTTTGCTAATGTCAAAGTGTGCGTGTGTACGTGTGTGCACCATGCTCTGCGCGCTAATGACCCCCCGCAATGGCGTACCTAGTGTAGTGGACCCCCTCTCAAATCAGTAGCCAGTACACAATTGCGTATGTTCACTCGTTACTACAGTAATCCTTTTAGGCCACCCATGTGACCGATCATTCGAAATTGATAATGATAGGTCACATTTGCAGTCTCGATAAAAGGCTAGTTGTAGAAACAGAAACGAGTGAACACATACGCAATTGCGTACTAGGTACTGATTTCCAATTGCATAATGCATACCTAGCGGGGGGTCCACTAGGTATGCATTATGCAATTGCAGAAGCGAGGTGAGCCGTTAGCGTGCAAAGCATCGCTCAGCAGCTGACAACATAGGTGACGCTTGTCACACTCTTATTTATAATGCACTCTGGCAGAGAATGAATTAAAAAATTCCGAAAAACCAACGTTATGGATCACCGCTTGACGGCATTCCTTATGCCAATAGTTGACAAGATCCTGTGCATGCTCATAAACAGTGCCAACGTAATGCTTAATCCCCGCTGGTCGAAATACTGGATTGGCAATTTTTCGGTGTCGTTGGTGAATTTCGCCATCGTTTATCAGCATACTAGATTTTCCAACAAACCAGACTAAAGGCCCAGTGGCAGTGAAATCCGGCGATAGTTTGGGCCAATTTTGTGCGTTGGATAGGATATCTTTTATCTCGGCGGCGTCCGACAGTAAAAGACACTGTCGAGCCAGAGGTCGCACACGAAAATAGCACATAATGCCATTATTCGATGTGAACGTTGTTCTTTCAATGTATTCTGAAACAATACGGCTGGGTGCATAGGTGTGCAGCAAATTTTACGTTTTGATGAATTCTATCGGCACAACCTGCTAACTATCTACAAAGCCATTTAAACTAAAATTTCAGTGAATTGATCAAGGATTGTTCATTGCTAGAGTCAGCACCTTCCGGATTTATTCGGCCCGTCTCAACCAGTCTAAATCATATTCTCACTACTACCGTGCCCTCGGCCGTCCCGGACAGTTGCCAAAATGATTCCGCCCGTTCAGCCCGCAAGCTGACAAAATTCGGCCTGATCGGCCCGCCAGAAGCAAATTTCGAAGATTTACCAACAATATTATTTTTTTCGCTACATGCCACACCCCAGTCGCTTTCGCCTGTAGGGGTAGTGCCAGATCCAAATTAGAATTTTTGAGGGGAAAAGGATTAGAGATCTGGCACTGAATAATTGCCGCATGCAATTACCCGAGGCGTCATCAAGGCTACTGTCGAAACAGAAGTGAACACGCTGCTGACATTGCATTCGTGCGCACCCGTTGGCTCCACCTCAGGGTTTCCCCTGTGGCGGTCAACTCCTTGCAAATCTCGGATAAAACAACAGGAATTATTTGGGGAGGAAGGGGGAATTCTGGTGCTTCTGCACCATTTCATTTAAACAGATGTAGATGACGGCGACTGCCGTCAAGCAAGTTTGAAACTTTCGTGTTTTGAGCTGCAAAACGGTATTTCAAAATTATACTAAGAAATATTAAATTTTGTTTAAAAGAGTAAGTTTGAGTAAACTTTGCTCAGACTCGATCCGCTCGGTTTTATCCGTATATACCTATGTAACAAATTTCGGCAGATTTGATGAACCGAAATGCTTATGTCTATCTTATCGCTAGCACTACTGCACCTTATGTTTTGCCAGTTATCCCCTTCGCTTAACCTGAACCTGAACCTTAACCTGAACCAAATAAAACTGACATCAGATTAGTCGAAAATTCATTACATAGAAGTAAATTAATTTCAATAATTTAAGAAAAAATAAGTTGAAATTTTCAAAAGCAAATCAGATTACATCTGTTGCTAATGTTAGTTTGGTTGGTGTGGATGTTACGTTTTTGAACAGAAATCTGCTCAAGATACAACATAATAGTACAACGTAATAGCAGCCAATCAAAATTGTTTTGCACTATCAGCGAAAGGCGTTGCTTGTTGCAACGCTGTGTTCAAATTCTATTGGCTGTGCTTTTACCGTAGTGTGAAGTGTGAACACTTTTAATTTGTACCTGTGCCTGTGCCTGTGCCTGTGGTTGTGCTCGTGGGTAGTGTGCGCTCTTTCTACTGAAGCTCCTGTGGCTCAGTTGGTTAGAGCGTCTGCGCGTTAAGCAGAAGACGCGGGTTCGAACCCCGCCAGGTGCCAGATTTTTTGGGTGCCTGATGGGTGGTGTACAACTTTCATTTCTTTAAATTGGACTGGCCTTTATACAGCAAAATTCGAGAGCTTAGTTGTACAGTAGGGCGGGAAGCCCAACTGTACATAATTATTTTATTATTTTAAAAGATGAATTTCAATATACTAAACATTTTTACGTTAATTACGTTTTCATTTTCTTCAAAAGTCTACCTATAATTTGTTATCTGAAGCGTATTTACCAGCCTAAGCAAAAAACCTTCCTCGGAACCAGCCAACCAAACTATGTTTCGAGCAAGTATATATAAAGAGCACTCAAAAAGTAATTGGTTCTGTACCAATGTCTGATACATGCAGTTTGGTTAGTTTATATAAAAACTCGATACGTGCTATGCTTGCCAGTTAGTTTTGGAACTTAATACAATTCAATAAAGTCTCAATTTAATGCCATAATTTATGAATAGCGTAAGCAAGGTAGCCTCAATTGAATGTCCCTAAGGGGCCTCGCGACAGCTCACCGCTAGCGGGCGGGAAGTAATACTTACTTACTTATGAATAACGTTTAGCCTAAGGAGAATCCGCTCCCCACTGAACCGTTCCAGTTTGGTGCATCTTTTGCGTGCATCCAGTGCGTCTTTTGTATAACTGATCCCCTGCCATTTTTGGTCATGCAACTGTTTGGGCTTTTGATTGGATTTTTTGCTGTGGTTTTTCTATGCCGCCATAAGCCTTTGTCAAGAATATTCCCCAGGCAATAAGAAGGCCAAAAGGCTGTAAAAGAATTAAAAGCATAGAACACTGGTAGAACACACCTAATAAATAGAGTAATCATTTAAAATTCGATTTTGTATTTCCGGTAGTCCTTTGGTTGTTCTTGGAACGATAAAATCACTCGTGGCACTGGCGAGTAAGGACTACGAATGCTGTTTTTGTGTTGTCCGAAACTCTAATTTTAGGTGTGTTCTAGGGACTAATTTCCTTTACGGTAAGCTTTTATTTTAGATTTTGACTCCAGACAACTCATAAATACCACTATCAGCGATTTTGATCCTTTTTTCGCTCGTAATCTTCGTTCTTTTGATAAAAGGCAGCAGAATTGGATTCGCAGTTTAGGAAAATCTCTTAAGCAGTTTTATCACATCCCGAACCGAAAGAATCAGGTTTTGAAGACAGAAACTGGATTTGACGAATTAGTTTCTGTGGTGAAAATTAGTGAGAATATACTGCTATATCCGTATTCCGAGAAAATTGTAGTTGACTCTGTAGATTCTATGCTTTCGCAAAAGTCTCCATTTACTTCATGTTTTGTTTTGTTATGTTATGTTATGTTATGATTTGTTTGAGCCTTCGGCATGGTTTCGCAATCCAAGAGAAGGTCGAGTTGATTCAGCTAGGGTTTGGTAGCATCCATGTGAATAATCTCAGAGCGGCAAACTAGGTTAGACTCCTGATAGCATTTCTTCTGTCTGCTTTGGTATTACCACTCCTTTTTCGTTCTTTCCTTTTCTTCTTGCTCCAGTTTTCACACTAGGTAGGTTTGTTGATAATTAAGGAGGTTGTTTGCTGTTTACTCGTATTCAACTGTCTGGAGAATAGGTGAGTGAAAGCTTCCGCTGAAGCGCTCTGTCTTCTCTAAAGGCGTTGGCTAGCTTCAACTGGTCTCTAGCGCAACAGTCATCAGCTGCATGACGTAGAACACATGAAATCATACGGATGTTATCCTCGATGGTGATTGCAGCCATTGCTGCCCTTGATGTGAACAACACGATGTAGTCTGTCGTTTTTAGCAGTAATATTTTCAAACATTTTAGTAGCCGCTTCCAAAAAACTGACCTAGCGCTGTCATTTTATAGCAACTAATTACCAGGTTTCTCTGCAGTTTAGCGCGACCCAGTAGTTGTTCACCCCTTACCGTCTATGTTTTCTATTGCCAATTAGTGTGGCGAGAGCCAACGTATCAAATATTATTTCTATTATTGTTACTCCATATATTCCTGTTCTATGGTATTGTTTTACATGCTGTGTTCTTCTGTTAGCGGGGAGGAACTGTAGCGTATTTACTCGTCAAAGGTTAAATTATGTTTTGAGCAAGAATATTTAAAATGGATTCAAAATGTAATGAGTTCTGTACCAATACTTGATACATGCAGTTTGATTTTGAGGCCAATCTGTTTCCCACTGAACCGCTGCATTGTCTTAATATGCAAATGTCAAACTTTGCAAATTACACGTCTGCAAAGATAGAGCATGCACATTTTGGTTTGACTTAAAATTCTGTTTCGAAACTTTGTTCGTTTTTATTTGCTGGGCGGAAGTCACGTGTGACCGCATGATTACACGTTTCCTTTGATTACAGTTGACCAGTTAATCAGTTTATGTTTTCTCTTGCCTGGACCAGTCGGTCTAAACGTCTAGTTTTTCCATCAAACGTTCGTGTGCATGCTTAGCAAAATTCCTTGCTACCCCTGAAAGTTCTTGAATTTCGGGGTAGAAGGGTAAAGATTAAAGAACCCCAACCAAGTGATAGGTTGGAAAGGGACCTCAAGATTTATTAGAAGGGGGCATCTAATTATTCTATTGTTTTTGGTCATATGCTTCAATCTCCTGTACCCATTCTTGATTCTCGCCCTCTGTAAGTGTACGTATATTTTATTGTCAACTTTTGTATCTCCTCCCCATTTTCTATACATTATAATTATAATACGGCCACTATTTTAGCTAGGCGCAGAATTGTTTAGTTCGGTAAAAAGGGTACTTGGAGATTAGGTTGTTTAACCTAGTGTGAGTGAGTTAGGTTTCACGAATATTTTGTGCTTTATTCTTGTTGGAAAAGCTTGTCTTAGACCGACCTGGAACTATCTCCAATTACGGTTGCGTATCCAGCCTTTCGCGCGCAGCATCCCGGTAAAGTTATTTGGCTACCCATCTAACCGCTGGGAACAAATCTTTACACAGTTGCTGCTTCAATTGTGTCTGGAGAAGAGTTTAAAAGTTTTTATTTCACCGTTTCCCGCAATGTACAAATTGCAAATATTTACCATGTGGCACAGGCTTCCCATTTTCTTCAAATGTTTCAACCGCGCCCAAAAGGTACTTCTGAAGCCATGAACAGGACTTGGGACTATGAGGCACCTCCCATAAAGGACTTTTGCGCAGATCCCAACATCGTTTAATGTACGGAATTAGCAAAAGTCGAAGAAATGACACAAATAAAACTGTTAACGCTGCTTGTAAAAGATGCAATATAGTAAACATTTCAGCTGAATACGCACAGGTAGATTGGGAGAAGACAACGTTCGTGTCAAACAAGTTTCTGTACTTACTACAGTAAAAGTATCTACTGCCTCGTACATAACAAATTTACACCCGGACGTCGTTGTTGCATTGATATTTATGGTCTGTAAAATATACTCGGCAGTTGCATATCCCTTCAATGACGAAGCTTAATAAATCAGAGAAATAATAAACAAGAAGACCCTAAAAGGGAAAGTATTCCACCACAGACTATCACAGAAATAAATTATCGATTATGAATCTCATTCAAAAGCAATATTTTGAAAAAGTTGTGAAAAAGTTACAAAAGGTTTTATAAAGTTGTGAAAAAGTTGCAAAAAGTTAAAAAGTTTTGGAACAGTGTTAATAGTTGTATCAACAGGTAACAAAAGTTTTATAAAGTTGTAAAAGTTTTGGAAAAGGGTTAAATATTATTACCAAATCTACAAAAGTTACAAAAAAGTTTTATTAGTTGTAGTCAGCAACACAACCGACCACTCTCAACCAAGAAAAATAACACAAATGAAGTTTTTCTCTCATTCTGCTAATTTATACCACACTGCATTACCAGAATGGAGGCATTGGTTGCTATGGCAACACAGTTAAACCGTTAAAAGTTGTGGAAAAGTTGCAAAAAGTTTTATAATGTTTTGGAATGTGTTAAATGTTGTCTCTGGCCAAATATAATTACTAAATCTACAGGTAGCAAAAAGTTTAATAAGGTTACGAAAAAGTTTTAAAAAGTTGTAGTCTAGTGAGAAGATCTACAAGTATTATTTCAAAAGCTCAAACCTCAACCAACCGCTCTCAACCAAGAAAACTATACACAAATGAGGGTTTTCTTTGGGTTCTTCTAATTTATACTTTACTACAGTACCAGAATGGAGGCATTAGTTGCCATGGTGACAGTTGCTACGACCACGGCAAAACCGTTTCGACTCCAGCCAAGGGGTCTCATCAGTCGGCTAGGCTACCGTTACGGTTTTTTTTGCAATATTTTCTGCTTCTGTTGCCATGGCGACAGTTGCCATGACAACGGCCAAATCGTTTCGACTCCTGCTAAGAGGTCTCATCAGACGGCTAGGCTACCGCTACTGTTTTTTGCAATATTTTCTGTTTCTGTTTTTTTATTTTTCTTCACATACTCATATACAGCTACACATAAGTTACACCTATACGCTATCATCAAAATTCCATCTACTCATGGTTTTAAATAGCAAATGTACAATACCCAACTCTTACAACATATGAATATGTTACAAACAATCACTGGACAGTGAGTAAGACGGAGTAAATTGGGAGTAATTGGGAGTAACTGAAGAGCAGTCAGGAGCATCAATGCGCAAATAAACAACAATAAAGAGTAACTAAAGAGCACCAAAATACTTGTAGTTCTAACTAAAAGTACGGAAAAGATTACGTAACGGTAAGCCTTTAAATCATCAAACATCAGCAAACATACTCGTACTTAAAACGTACTCCAAGCCTATTCCCAGTTTAGTTTAGTTCAGTTCAATCACTGTGCTCACTATTTTCACTTGCTTGCCCACCAACTACCTTTTCAGGTAACACGACAGTGCTTTGTCAGAGTTCTTTTCAATAGCTCGCTTCAATGCTTCTTCTTCACTAGAATACTTTTGCTCATAATCTGCTTGTTTGTCCAAAATTTCCTCAATAATTGGATCATTGAGAAAGGCTTTACAGCGCAGGATATGGAAATAAATTCTTCTGTTGAGGTCTGCTCGAATTCTTGGTCGAACTGCATTGTAGGCTTCAATTTCTGCCTCGCCCTCATCATGTCCATCTGCCTGAGAGTCAGACATTAATCCATCTATCCTTTTATGATATTTTGCTCAGACTGTTTCACCAGCTTATCCCAAAATTCACCAATATCAACAGTGTGATATGTTTCTCCACAGCTCGATTCACTACTCTCCTCGGTGCTGGCCTCTGGCTTAGAGTCCTCATTGTGAACGTTCTGGATGTGCCGCTGTAGGTTGAATGCTCTTGTGAACATCAGCCCACATTAATCACAGGAGTGTGATTTAAAACTAGACATTGTTGCTGTTGGATGTCAGCTTCCTACTGTATACCTTTTTATTAATTTCGACGGAAAAATGAACAGAATAACGGAATAGGAACAGCCTCGGAGTAGGCTCTGAGTAAGCTGGGAGCAGCCTCGGAGTACATCAGAGCACCATTGAGCAGCTCTCATTGAGTGTATAAATACGAAAAATACTTAAATGTTTGTTCTTCATATGTCGATGCAAACCTCTTCTTCCAAATCCAACACCACACTGTTGACACCAAAATATAGCCATAGAACCAGTCAGTAAGAGAGCTTGAAAAATGTAACCAGTCAGCAGAACGCAAAAATGCAAAAAATAACAAGCTAATGGCTGTTCTGCTATTTAATAGATTCTGTGGTCATTAGACCAGCTAAATATTAGGTAAGTTTGGCATTACCATGTGCATCAATATATTTTTAGGAAGATCGATCATTTTTGTCACGACAATATGATTGTATGTTGCTATAGCAGTTGAACGATTGTAACCAGAAAAACATTATTGCCCTGTTTGCTTCAACCAGTTGCAATGCTTATTACTGAATTTAATTCAATTTCACTTCCAGTATTACGATGAAAGATTTATCGTAATAATCATATTGATAATTGAAGTGAACTTGAATTAACTTCAGTAATAAGCACAGCAACAGTTGCTTACTCCGAGCCTACTCCGAGGCTGTTCCTATTCCGTTATTCTGTTCATTTTTCCGTCGAAATTAATAAAAAGGTATACAGTAGGAAGCTGACATCCAACAGCAACAATGTCTAGTTTTAAATCACACTCCTGTGATCAATGTAGGCTGATGTTCACAAGAGCGTTCAACCTACAGCGGCACATCCAGAACGTTCACAATGAGGACTCTAAGCCAGAGGCCAGCACCGAGGAGAGTAGTGAATCGAGCTGTGGAGAGACATACCACACTGTTGATATTGGTGAATTTTGGGATAAACTGGTGAAACAGTCTGAGCAAAAATATGATAAAAGGATAGATAGATTAATGTCTGACTATCAGGCAGATGGACATGATGAGGGCGAGGCAGAAATTGAAGCCTACAATGAAGTTCGACCAAGAATTCGCGCAGACCTCAACAGAAGAATTTATTTCCATATCCTGCGCTGTAAAGCCTTTCTCAATGATCCAATTATTGAGGAAATTTTGGACAAACAAGCAGATTATGAGCAAAAGTATTCTAGTGAAGAAGAAGCATTGAAGCGAGCTATTGAAAAGAATTCTGACATAAGCACTGTCGTTTTACCTGAAAAGGTAGTTGGTGGGCAAGCAAGTAAAAATAGTGAGCACAGTGATTGAACTGAACTAAACTAAACTGGGAATAGGCTTGGTGTAGGTTTTAAGTATGAGTATGTTTGCTGATGTTTGATGATTTAAAGGCTTACCGTTACGTAATCTTTTCCGTACTTTTAGTTAGAACTACAAGTATTTCGGTGTTCTTTAGTTACTCTTTATTGTTGTTTATTTGCGCATTGATGCTCCTGACTGCTCTTCAGTTACTCCCAATTACTCCCAATTTACTCCGTCTTACTCACTGTCCAGTTATTGTTTGTAACATATTCATATGTTGTAAAAGTTGGGTATTGTACATTTGCAATTTAAAACGATGAGTAGATGAAATTTCGATGATAGCGTATGTGTGTAACTTATGTGTAGCTGTATATGAAGTATTTAGAAGAAAAATAAAAAAAACAAAACAGGTTAAGATATTTGTAAAAAACAGTAGCGTTAACCTAGCCATCTGATGAGACCTCTTAGCAGGAGTCGAAACGATTTGGCCGTTGTCGTGGCAACTGTCGCCATGGCGGCAAGAAACAAAAAATAGTGCGAAAAAACCGTAACGGTAGCCTAGCCGTCTGATGAGATCCCTTGGCTGGAGTCGAAACGGTTTTGCCGTTTTCGTGGCAACTGTCACCATGGCTACAGAAACAGAAAATATTGGCAAAAACCAACGGAGGTTGGCTAATGAGATCCCTGCTCCACTTGGTTTTGCCGTGGTCGTGGCAACCGTAGTAAAGTTGCCATAGCACTAATGCCTCCATTCTGGGTAGTATCGAACCCAGAGAGAAAACTCATTTGTGTTTAATTTTCTTGGTTGAGAGCGATCAGTTGAGTTTGAGCTTAACTTGAAATAATACTTGTAGATATCTTCTCATTAGGCTCGACTTTTAAAACTTTTTCGTAACTTTATTAAACTTTTTGCGATATTACCTGTAGATTTAGTGATTATATTGTTGTGGGAGACAACATTTAACACATTCCAAAACATTATAAAACATTATTGCAACTTTTTCACACCTTTTCAAACCGGTTTAGCTGTTGCCATAGCAACCAATGCCTCCATTCTGGTAATGCAGTGTGGTATAAATTAATAAAATCAGAGAAAAACTTCATTTGTGTTACTTTTTCTTGGTTGAGAGTGGTTGGTTGTGTTGCTGACTACAACTTGTAAAACTTTTTGTAACTTTTGTAGATTTGGTAATAATAGTTAACCCTTTTCCAAAACTTACAACTTTATAAAACATTGTTACCTGTTGATACAACTATTAACACTGTTCCAAAACTTTTTAACTTTTTGCAACTTTTTCACAACTTTATAAAACCTTTTGTAACTTTTTTCACAACTTTTTCAAAATATTGCTTTTGAATGAGATTCATAATCGATAATTTATTTCTGTGATAGTCTGTAGTCTGTGGTGGAATACTTCCCCTTTTAGGGTCTTATTGTTTATTATTTCTCTGATTTATTAAGCTTAGGGATATGCAACTGCCGAGTATATTTTACAGACCATAAATATCAATGCAACAACGACGTCCGGG